>PVLD010015055.1:0-50007 GCA_004027595.1 Dinomys branickii
TTCCTCTTCAAAACTTGTTCTGGGTGGGGTTGAGTTTTGAGACTGCGTTTTGCTCCTCTGTTTTCCCATTTTTGGGTATCAGATTCAAAATGTGGAGCTATAAATTCCAAAGGCAGTTCAGCAGGCGGAGGTCTGCTGCAAAGGCTGCTCCAATGATTCCTTCTCTTTGGGAGAATGTCCCTTAAGCTTTCTGCTGAGAGTTCCGCTTAAAAGGCTGTACAGATATTGGTTAGATACTCCCTACCTAGTGACCTGGGTGAGGTGTGTAAGACCGCTCCCCCGCCCTCCCAGGGTTCCCTGTAGGTATAGGGATGGATCTCCTCCCCCACTCGGTGATCTGGTCGCGAGCGCCGATATCTCACCAGTTTTTGGAGTCCCTGCAGGCATGAAGGTTCCAAGGTGCCAGTCTATCCTTTGGGGCTTTCTGCGCGGCCCGCCCGATGCACGCGAAACGTGGGACCGCTGGGCGTTGCCGCCGCCAGAGAGCCGATCTCTGTTGGGAGTCGCCGGAGAGCTGCGCCGGCTCGGGAGGCGGGAGGGACCGAGCTGACTGTGTTCTCAGGGCTTTAGGACCCAGCCAATCTTCCTCCCCGCTCCCGGCGTTTGGGGCCCTCTGCGCGGCCCGCCCGACACGCTTGAAACGTGGGATTGCCGGGCGTCTCCGCCGCTAACAAGCCGATCTCTGTCGGGAGTCGCCGGAGGGCTGCACCGGCTCGTGAGGCGGGAGGGACCGAGCCGGCTGCGCTCCCACGGCGCTTGGACCGAGCCAAGCTTCCTCCCCGTGCGGATCGTCCCTGGTTCCCAGCGTCTGGGGCTTTCCCACGTCTGGCCCCGGCAGCCTGGTCCGCCCTACCACATCTCCCCCGGCATCTCAGAGAAATAACGCCCAGTTTGAACTTCCCAGCCGAGGTCCCGGCATTCACGCTCACCAAGTCTGTCTCGAGCCGGTGGTGTTTATTAAGGAGGATCGCTCCCTTGCTGCTTACCTGGTCGCCATCTTCCCATCATTCCTCCCTCTCTTTCTTACTATAAAAACAAAACAAAACTTACACATGTGAAAAACATGAGATGGTGATTTTTATCAAACTTAGGGCTCCCCCTTGGAACTAGCTTTGAACAAACCCTTTTTGCTTTACACCAAAAATGGTCTTCCATGGGGTATTTGGGAGTTGGAAACAAGAGTAGATAGTAACAGTCCTGCAACAGTTATGAGTTCAGTAGCTAATGTGTCTTTGGCAGGTAGGACCTGGTTGGAGGTAGGACACTGGGGGTGTGACTTGGAAGGGTCCTTCCTTTGCCTGGCTCTTCCTGTTCTACTTTCTAGCTGCCATGATTCAAGGAGCCCTTCATTATGCCCCTCTGCCATCCTGCTCTGCCTCAGGGCCAGCTGACCACAGCCTGAAACAGTGAGCCAAAAATAAATCTCTCCTTTAAGTTGCTGTTGTTGGATATTTTGTCCAAACAATGAAAAGTGCCCACAAAAGTGACCATATTTTTCTTAACCTAAATGGAGTTGGTTTTGTTGCTTGCAATCAAGAGTTTTAAGACAATCCAGTAGTGACACATGGGGCAACACAGTTGATCAGAAAGGATGTTAATCAGCTTTGAGAATCTCCTGATTGTCGGGAGGCTGAAGGGCTTTAAATTTTTCTCTTAAAATAAGAGGGAACTTCTAGATTCAGCTGAATGAATACCATTCAGATGTAATGACATTAGCTTTTTATTATCACGACTCACTCTTTGGGAAACACATTCCAAAAAATTATGTCTGTTTGGTGGATCTTGATAAACCCAACATCCAATACTGTTACTAGAACACAACGAGTGCTCAATAAATGTTTTCCGGAGGGCTGGGGATATAGCTCAGTGGAATAAGTGCCTGCCTAGCAAGTGCTGGGTCCTGAGTTCGATCCCTAGTACTGCAAAAAAAATAAATAAATATAAATGTTTTCCAGTTCAATGAATAAAAGTCTGATTCTAATTTAGTCATACCATTAGGCATACCTTTCTAACAAATGCTATCAACTGCAGTGATTTTTAATGATTAATTTTTATGACAGCTAAATATTTCCTGCTTTCCCTCCATATTGTTCTCTCCCAGCCCTGCTTTTCCCATTGTGCGGCTCATCTCTAACCTGCTCATTCACTGTCGTTTTTCCCTTCTCTTTTTTCTACCCACCTCTCCTTCAGGTTTCTCTCTGAATATTGCCTTGCTTTCCCTCTCCCCTGAGTTTAACAGTGCCCTTTGACTGTCACAACAAAGATAAGTCTGAAATTCAGAAAAAATAATCATGTTGATTCATACTCTATGATCTTTATCAATCACCATAAGAAGTGTCATATCATGGTCAGCATGACCAAAGCACGAGACTTAGGAAAAATCTACTATTTTTAATTGTAGCTTTGTATGCAAGACTGTGCTCAGCTGTGCATGAGGTATCGTACCAATGTTGGGGGGAGGGAGAGAAATTCATTTCAGTTATTCAAACATGATTCTAGCATTGATATGATATTAGCAATGAAAGCCTGGCAAGGAAAATATAAAGAAAAAACAATCTACATCCCAAGTGCAAAGAGTTTTAGCAAAGGAAATTAGGTGCATAAATCAGAAAGCACAGAGAAATAAAGGGCAAGTAATACAAAAAGATGTCTTAACCCCAAGCCGAAGACTTTTAACAGCTGTTCTAGAAACCATTACAAAGTGTTAGTATAGGAAGGTTACACTTGCTAACTAATATTCCTAGGTAAAATAGTGACTTTGAAGAATCAGCTGGGAATCTACTATGATCTTATCTATCTGAATGTAAAAGGTTGATCTTTCTGAATGCCTTCTAGTATGCAGGTAATGCCTCTTACTGGGGAACTCTCGGCTGGAATAAAGGGAGAAAATGTCTAGGACATGTAGATTCCAATTTCTCTTCTTCAGTGATCTCATGTTGCCAAGGGAATATTGAGACCATTTTCCACTGGGCCTCAGGAAAACAACACCTTTTTAAAGGAAAAGCAGGATCTGGAGGATCACTGTCCTGGGCCAAAGTTATAGCTTTATTTCTTAAATTATCCAGGTTAAATAGCAGAAACAGATCAAATGTAGAAAATAAAATCCATTCAGAAAAATATCATGTTGCCAGAATTAAGCAATTAATGTAGGAAGTATGAGGCTTGGCAAAGAATAAGGAACTTTTTTATCCTAAAATATCTCCATCCATTTTGGAACTTTATATGGCATGTGACAGTGCTCAATCTTTCTAATATTTCTGAATTGTACTAAAACATTAATTAAATGAATGCAGCAATCAATCTTGGCAGATTTTCCCTTGGGAATAAAGTAAAACTTAATTTATTTCTACTTAATTACCTCATTTCGGCTTTGTCATGTTTATTAATAATGAATATCTGTTCCTTTTTAAATGGCATTGATCACCAATTTCCTCTGCTGCTGAGGAGATTTGACATGACAAATATCCAGCCCTCGAAGTTCAGACTTATTGTTCAACTTGATATACTTCTAGCATAATCAATTTTTTAGGCAATCTATAGTGGTTATGTGAATCCAACAAGTTAGCAATCCTGTGCAAGGATGTTTCTCCCCACATTTTCCAGCATACTGTACAGAGTCCTAAAGTTCAACTTCTGTGAACTTGGAAAATGAATGCAATTACATTTCTTGTGTCATTTTTCCTTCCCTCTTTCCCTCCCTGCGACTTGGTTCCATGCAATGAATGGCACCAGGACTAATTGATCTATTTGCAGTTTAGGAGAAATCATTGATGTTTCGAGCCATCTTTTTAACAATGTGAAATGGCTGGACACAGGTGAAGTAAGAGGCATTTACTACCTGCTGCCAGCGAGCGGTGTAAGCGGTATTGATCTGCCATGAAGGGTTTACAGTGGAGGAGCAGTCAGCACATTACTTACAGTGTAAATACCTATTTGATTTATCTCTGGCCTATATCCACACATCTGTAACACAATTGTACTCTTTTGTTTGACTTTTCCCCCTCCTTCTTTATTTTCATATTTTGCCACAAGCAGTACCCAGAACTGGTCTATGAAATTGTTTGAGTTTCATATATAAAAGTGAGAATGATGAGAAAAAAATAAAAGCAAAGGGAGAGGCAAATGGATATATGCCTAAATTTAAAATGAAGCCATACAAATTAAAGAAGACTCATCTGGTGCTGAGGAGACCAAGGAAGAGTCCTGCTCAGACTCCGACTACCTCCCTGCCTCCATGCCAAGATTGCTTTCCTCTCTGATAGGATTCTCTGAAAGCCCTCAGTGAAAGAGCACACAGATCATATGGATGTGGAAGTTAATTTCTCTGCTTCATACTAAAGAAAAAGCCTGGGGTGGGGGTCTCTCAGCATATGGATATGAATAATATTTGATCAGAGAGCAAAGACAGTCAAGGTAGTAAGCCAAGGAGGCATGACATGGAGAAGATTTTCCTTCTAGCCTGCCAAGTCACTGGCAAATAAGGTAGAATTTACATGCTACATTCCTAGTTGGGTAAAAAAAAAACATTTATAGACAGTCATTTAAAAAACTTTTTGCAATGTTTTAATAGTATGTTTAATAAGACAATAAAAATTTGGTTGTCAGGATTGTCAACTATAGTGGTTACAGTCTTGTATTTTTAAATTAAGTTTATTGGTACAATTCAGACATACATAATGATCAGATTTATCATGGGGAATATGTTATTGTACATGGTGTATCTTGATTCCTCTTTTTCCCCATTCCTCTCCCCTCCCTTTGACCCCTCTTCCCTTCCTTATGTATAAAGCTTTGTTTCCATTTCATCCTTCTTTTCCCACTTTTTTCTTTTCCTTTGCCTCCTTTCTCTTTTCCCCCACCTGAGTTCCCCTTCTGTCTTGGTTACTGAGACAAAATACCCAACACCCAAAATGAAGGAAGGAAAGGTTTATTTAGCTTACAGTTTGTGGAGGTTTCGGTCCATGCTCGGCTGGTTCTGAGGCAGAGTGGCACATGGCAGAGGGCAAGCTTCATGGCAGCAGAGCACAGGAAAACAACCAGCAAAAGGGAGGAATGACTGCAAGCAGCCTCCTTCCTTCCCCTACGTTGTAAACAGGCTACCCCCGCCCAGGGGGCCTGTTAGCTCTCACGTGATCTCCATGCCCTCCTCTTCCACAGGCTCAAGCTGTGTACAAATAAGCACCCTGGCTTCCTGCTGAATCACTCAGCCAAACTTCTGGACTTCCCAAGTTGACACAATGTACGAATCATAACTCCTTCCCTTTTGAACAACTTTTTTACTATTTCACAACATCCATTATACATTTTGGTCCTTATTTACACTTTTAAGTTCTCACACCAGAGAGACAATGTGATATTTACATGTGTGACTGATTTAATTCATTTAAGAGTATGATCTCAAGGTGTATCCACTTATCTAGACAAATCTCAAGTTTATACTTCTTTATTGAAGAGTAGTACTCTGTTGTATATTTTTTAAAAACCTGCATTTTTATGCATTCCCTTGGTTGATGAACATTTGGGTTGTTTCTAAGATTTAGTATTACAAACTCTGCTACTATAAACATGGGATATATATATCTATATCTGCGGTATGCTTTTAATCCTTGGGGGAAACTGCCAAGAAGGGGAATAGCTGGGTCTAATGGAACCTCTGGTCCTAGTTTTGTGAGGAATCTCCACACTGATTTCTACAGTGGTTGCACCAGTCTGCACTGCAACCGACAGTGAAGGTTCCTTTTTCCCAACAGCCCCATCAGCATTTGTTATTGGTTGATTTCTTAATTATAGCCATTCTTTCTGGAGTGATGGAATCTGAATGTTGTTTTAATTTGTACCTCAATTTGTTGTTGTTTTAATTTGTACTGCAATTTGAAGAAGTGGAACACTTGGGAAAATATTCCCTGTGTTACAATGTTTGTTAAAAGGTGCCAAATACCTTCACGTGGGGGCTTCCTGCCCTACGTGAAAAATTAAGAGTACTGTTCCCATCATTCTCATCAATCCAGGATAGTACCATTACAGAAAACGTTTCATTCATTTAACAGACAAGAAATCTAATTGCTATTTTAATGTACAATTTCCTTATTAATAGTAACGTTTAATTTTTAAATGTTCTTATTAATCATAGATCTTCTATCATGAATTTTCTGGTCATATACCTAGCACATTTTCAAGTTTTCTGAATGTTTTTTCTAAATTGATAAATTATATTTTCCAGATAATTTTAAGACTATGACATCATTTCCCTACAACTTTGAAAAAGCACTTTTATCATGTACTCTTCCTGATGTCTCATTTGCTCATCATCCAATGTTCTATTTTCTCATTAATTATGGTAAGTATTTAAGATTTACATTTTTAATACTAATTTCATATCCAAACAAATGAAATCTCATTATTTTTTCAGTTAATTTTCTTGGATTTCAAGTAAAAAGTCATAGGCTAGTTTCTTTTTTTGAACTGTTAATATTGCTGTAACTTTTTCATATTGCCTTGATGAAAGGTTCAAGGATTGTATTCACTTATAAAGGTGATGATAAAATCTGTCATTTTTCTGCCTTTTCTTTAAATAATTCTAATATTTACTCATTGACTACGATTTTTTTGTTGTTTCTGGAACTTAATGCTTATTCAGGTCAAGACTTTTATTGTTATTTTTCAAAGAATGTTTAAAAAATTTATCATCTTTAACATTCACTGAAACAATCAGATAGACAATGTTAGTGTTATAATTTATATGAGAAAAACTTTCTCACAATGACAGACCCTTGGAATTTTTGGAACTTGGTAACTTGGTCACAACTGACTCGTCATAATGTTACATTCAACTTGCTAATATTTTATAGAGTTTTTAAAAATCTATGCTACTTTTTTCAACTTTATCATTTTTATGTATTTTTTATTGGTGCTTGTTTGTGGTACATAGTGATTACAGTTTTTTATTTTAAAGAGAATAAAAATAGAACAACAAAAATGATACAGAATTTCAAAACAAGATAATAGGAAATTAGCAGTGGCTGTTACACTGCATATTGGTGTCTTACACTTTTCATGGGGAGTTTGTACATAACACACCTTCATTCTTTTTGTTCTTGTTTGTTACCTTTCCTTCTCACCCCTCTGCTCCCTCCAACTCTTAATTCCCCTGCCCATTTGAAAATGCTCAATTTCTATTTCTTTCTTTGATTCTCCTTTTGACAGTCTCTTTGGCCTTCCTCACACCCTCCCCTTGTTCCTCTTTCCATTAGAAAAAGATCTCCCTATTTCCTATTACCTATTTATTAAGTTGTATTTACATTGTATGCACTTGTATTTACATTTCTCATATAATAGAAACCATGAGATATTTAAACTTGTGTATTTTATTTATTTCACTTACAATTATGGTCTTGAGGTGCATCCATTTAGTAACATAATTTGTATGTGTGTCTAATTGTTTATATCTATATCAGAACTAGGCTAAAATGAGAATAATTAGTGAAAAGATTCTTTTTTTATGTCTTGAAATATTTCACAAACTACTGACAACAGGCATCACTTTGTGTATTAGTTAGCAATACAAATTCTCTAGCATTTCCCAAGATTTCATGTCGGTAACTCTGAAGGAGGAAAAACACAGGAATATATATTTAAACAAAATCTCTAAAAGTACTTAGTAGTTGGCAATTTTGGGAAACTTTTTCAACACATAACTTTTTGAAGTAATTTGAATGTATGTATTCCTGGAAGTTTTGGCAGTTTTTATCTGTAATTTGGGCTAGACTTTGTACTTAAAATGGCAGATTGAGAGCAGATGCTTATATGTATTGTAGTCTCTCCTCAAACTCCAGTTAAGCAACTGTAATGAAAAAAATTTAAAGTGGCAACCTGCTAGACTAGGACAAATCGAAAGGAAAAGAAGACATACAGCCAGAATTTTGTAGCTAGAAACCAGAATGATGCATGGATGTTAAGTGACTTCGTTCAAGGACAACTAAATCTTAAGGTCGCAAAAAGAAAGCAAAGAAGGTAATCACATCACAGAACAAATAAATCCCTTCCTAATATGCTTTAAATGATAGAAGGTAGTGTGAAAATAAAAGAACAGGCTGAAATAAAAATGGTTTACATACATGTGAAAGGAGTGGGTAGAAATTAAAAATACAGTAAAAAATAAAAAACCCAATAGGAGAGAGTTAGAAGGAAAGTTAAGAAAAATCTCATAGAAACCAGAATTTAAGGACAGGAGATAATTAGGACAGCTGTGCAGCAGATCCAACTTGAATATTAAGAAATTAAAATAAGCAGCACAGAGGGGGAAATTAAAGAAATAATTTAAGAAAATTGAGTTGAAAACAAGAATACAATTCCAGACTGAAATGAAAAATAATGACCCATGACATGAGATAAACATATGCTTATATCAGGGTACAAGATAATAAACTTTGACTTCAATGAAGATAAATAAAGTATCTTACAGAGAGAGAGAGAGACAGCCAGAGACAGACACGGAGAGAGAGACAGAGACAGAGAGCAGGAGAGGGAAGAGGAGGCAAAGATGAGGGACAAAAGGATGAAGGAGGTAAAAGAAGAGGTGCATGAGGTGGAGAAAAGAGCAGGAATAGCAGCTCAATAACAAGAAGTAGAAGAAATTAAGCAAACTGGTAAAAACGATATAACAGCCATTGGTAAATTCCTACCATCTTGTTTGGTGAAGCTCTGTATTGTTTCTACCATTTGCTTTTAAATTTTTTTTTATTCTCATGAATGGTTTGATCAACCTTGCATTCTTACATTGGTAATCTGAGCAACGCTGTTGAAGGTAACAATATGTAACATAACAACCACTGTTAGTTCCTGTCCTTTTGTTTTTGTCTATGTTGTTGTTTTATTATTGTTTTTTATGATCTTTATAATAAATAACCAAAAAACTGTTAACAACCCTTAGAATATAGATGGTGAAAAATTATTGTACTATTTCTAAATATACTTTATCATTTCATTTCCAAAATGATATTGTTTCACTATAATAAAAAATCTGAGTTAAAGATACTCAGCAGATTAGTAATTCTATGCTGGAAAGTATATTGCACAGATTACGTTAGGAATATACAGGTAGTGCAGAGGTATTTTAGTCACATACATTCGGATCAAAGAGTTCAAATGACCCAGTGCCTTGTAATAGGAGTGAAGCTAATAATAATGCAAAATAATATTGAAACAAGGCAGATGTCCACAGAGAAGGGAGAAATTTAGCAATGCAATTAGAAACATACTGAAAACTGCAGTAAGTATGTATAGAGAAATAGAGGAAGAGCTATCCATCTTAACAGGCAACAGAAAGAACAAATAACAAATTCATCAATGGCAAAAATGGCATTTTTTACTATAATTTATAAATGGTTGAATTCATAAATAGTAATATTACAATTATATATTTAAATTATTCATATTTCTTTATTATTTCATTAAATTCACTTTTTGTAAATAAGGTTAAGTTCTTTCTTCTAATTGAGAATGTTACAGGTGCTCTTCATAGAATGGTTAGGAAAGAAAACACAAAATATATAGAAAACATAAAGACCGAAATGGAAAGATGGCATCATTACCATTATCTTTCAAACTCTTTTCGTGCTTTTCACAGACCTTGTAGTAAGATACACACAGATCCAGATAACAGCAGCTGTGGCTTTTGGGTGATTTTTTTTTTTTCATACTGGAGATTGAACTCAGAACCTTGTGCTTGCCTGGCAGGCACTGTGCTGCTGAGCCATATCCCTGGCCCCTCTTAGGTGATTTGTTGGACCTCTCTGGTCTTCTGTTTCCTTCCGTGTAAAATGGAAGTCATTCTCAACAATTTAAACTCACTCTATCACCAGTATAATCACCAAAAACTAGGCCAACTCTTACTTGTATTTCAAAATCTCAACTTCATGTAGTTCATTGCAGGAAGTCTAGTTTCTCCCAGGCCATGGCTGTGAAAACTAAGTGATAAACCCAAAAACAATGTGGGTATCACAGACACCAGAATCCCTCCCAATATCATCTTCAACTCATTCCTTGCTCAATATGTGCGGGTCAAAATGATGTCAAATAGATGGTTTTACCTTCTGCTTTATTATTACTTACATGCTTACAAATGAGTATTTTCCTATTTTATCATGAATTTGAACAAATTTCAAAGTATTTCAAAAGGCTCCAATGCACAGGCCCAGGCCTATAACCCAGCTACACAGGAAGCTGAAGCAGGAGGATTTTGAGTTGTAGTTCTGCTAAGGGAATCTAGTGTGAGACTCTGCCTCAAAAACAAAACAACAAAAGAAATGACAACAGAAGTGTCTTGAAAGGAAAACATATTCACGCTGGCTGCTGTCACCCACCTCAGAAACTGGGCTCCAGAATTTTAATGCAGAAGATCTCTACGCAGTGCTTGAGGGCGTCATTAATAGGCAGGGAGAGTACAGATGTAGAGCCTTTCTAATTGAAGGCGTTATAGGTCTTTAGGAGTTTGGCCTCACTCCTATTAAGAAATCCCTTCTGTAGAATCAGTGACAAATGATTACTCGGGCCAAGTTTGACTGCTTTCAACGACAGTGACCTCACTACTTGCTGTTTTTGCTGGAGGAACTGTACTCTTTTCCATACCTCTCTTTCTCCAAGTCGCGAGCTGTGTGTGACTCCAATGTAAACTGACAATAAAAGAAATGAATTAGCATAACTGACTGTTTCAGTTATGAAGATTAAATAGCCTTTTATTGCAGATGTTTGCCAAGGAAAATGCTCCCCAGTGTAAGACTCTAAGCAGTTAAGATAGATTTGATGAGGGTTTTAATTGCTGTTATGCAACTGGTAATGGAAAGGTTTTATTAAATGTCATGCAAGAGTCAATCGATAGTTTAGAAGAGAAAAGCTTCTCTCTAATGTAGACCTCAGGCTTTTCCAGCAGTAGTTTACCAGCAGGAGCAGTTTCATCAGCAACCACAAATATTTATCAAGTATCCAGTATGCAAATGGAAATATCATAACTGTGTTGGGGACTTCTGGGGATTAGCAAAACTAAGCCCATGCTGTGGAGGATCTAATGATTTGCAAAAAGCAAATTGCTACCCTGGAAACCAAAATAAACACAGATACATGCACTTGTGTACATGTATACACATTCCACTTAAAAACAATTCAATGCATAACACCAGGACTTGGCATAGGAGATTTATTAAGATTGAAGATGTATAAAAATGTTGTGCTCTTACAAAATGATTTGCCACAAAGATTTTTCCTCCTTTTGTATGTTTGTTTTGCTTTTGGTTTTCTTTTTGGTAGTACAATAGAAAGAATGTTTGCCAGCAATGCAAGACATTTGGTTTCTAGTGTACCACTGCCTTCCCATACCGAAGGCACATCCTTAACTTTTTGAGATCTTAATGTTCCTCTGGAAAATGTGGCTTTGGAAAAACTGAGGACTTTCACTAATTCTAAGATTCATTAATTTCATGAAGGGGAAGCTATATAATAAATATGTACACAAGATAGCTGAGATAATTGTACTACTGATTTCTATTAGTTCATTGAAAGGCACCATTAGTGCTTATATTATTTGACCAATTTGCATGCTTGTACTTGGTAATCTGAGCAACTACTTTGCAGATAACAATATATAATATACTAACCACTGTTAATATCCTATCATCTTGTTTTGAAATTCTGTATCATGTTATCTTTTTTATCTTTAAAATAAAAAATAGAACTAAAAATTTATTTTGCACAATTTTAGGACTCCATTGCATATAGTACTAACAAATGAATCCAATTTCCCATGAAACGCATGCATTTAAAAGTACAGTAGAAACATACTCAAGAAATCATAGCTGGTGTTGCCCACATCCCCAAACCTCCAAAATTATCTGAAAGCAATTGTTATCAAATTTAGCAACTGTCAGGCTTGTCTCTCCCTATTGGTGTCACAGTCCTCTGGCTGCTCAATGAGCTCTGCTGATAAGCAAAAGGCACGTTGCTTTTTAAAAAGAGCTGATCTTTCCTAAAATGAATGTTAGTAGAGCATGAATCATTCTGTGCTAATCTGTAATTGTTCAAACTATCAAGATTGAATCAGCAACTTGAAATGGCTTGGCTGAGATCAGAGGAGGTTATGGTTTTGAGTGAAGGTCTGCAGTGTCCTCACCTGACCGCACTTTAGCTGTGTGACACTGGGAAAGTTGTCAATCCTTCTGAGTCTGTTTGCTTAACTTAAAAGGCATGCATCTCAATACAACTGAAAATGTGTTCATATACAAATTCCTATGGTGCTCATCATCATACATGCACAGCACATTGCTTTTATGATGCTAAAGAGGGATATCAGCATTTTTTCCACATTCAAAAACATTTTATTGAGTTCCTACAACTAGGCATTTTTACTAGGAATCTATTATTTCATTGATGAGAGCTGCATTGTATTTCCCATCTGGGATAAATAATGAAGATAGAATAACATGTGAGGATTTGGCGAAAATGAAAATAATGGTTAGTAACTTGATGTTTTTGAGGAAGGAGCTGCCTTAAATATTGGCCCCTGAGGAGTAGCCATGGAAATGAAGGTTGAAACCCTGCACGGAATGACACATAGCTTGGTCGTGAGGCATAAAGTGACTGCATTTTCACCTGTTCTTTCTGGTCCTCGGGATCTAGAGTGTGTCAGAGGCCATCTGCTAGCAGCTATGTCTATACAGCTTAGTGCGCACTGTCAGAGCCACATTCAGTGGAGAATGTCACACTCAACAAGAAATACTCTACGCAAATGCAAACCAGCTGGGTGCTTCTGGACCTGTGACTTAGCAAGTACAGTTTAGGTCACTTTAGAACTATACATTTATATTTTAATATAAATATTTATATTATTTTAATAAAAATATTAAAATAATATTTTAATATTATTTTATTTCCTTCCTTGTAAAATGAAATATAACATACATTATAATGGAATATAACAATATAACATTTATATTTTTATAAATGAAGGAAAATATAAATGAAGGAAAAATTATAGCTATCCCTATTATGTCAGACACTTTATTAAAACACTTTATACCCCTAAGACAATTAAGGTTTTTTAATACTGTCTTGCAGCTAGCAATAGTGAGATTTAAATTAAATCTCCATTTATAAACCCAAACCTAGGATTGGGAATGCTTTCAGGGCCCTAAAATTATGACTCTGTATCCATCTATGGACCCTGTATCGTTTTGTTTCTACTGAATTTTACAAATAAAGATGGAGCTGTCTATGTTTTATATTGAAGAGACTGCAGTGTTGTCACTGCGACTAGACCACTGCCTAAAATTGCAGCTTTAGAATTCCTTTGGAATGTGGCTTAAAGCTAGTTTCTTTCATTAAAAGAATTCCCCCAAAAGGCCAGGAATCTATTAGCAGCCTTAGGAAGTGTGGCAAGTTAGCTCACTGTTCCTTTATTCTCCATGGGGCTCATCTATCAGAATTAGACACCCACATTCTTCCCCACTTGACCTTGCAGTTCTGCACACCAGAGGTCGAGTTTCTCTCTTTTTCCCTTGATTCAAGTTTGACTTGACTTTGGGCAATGAAATGAGGATGAAATGACAGTGTGTCAGTTCCAGATTAGGACCACAAAATCATTGACTGCCTCACTTGTCTTGCACACTCACGGAGAACGTGCTCGGATGTATAAAGGATGTCTAAAGGGAATAAGAAACGTGGAGTAGGAGTAGAATTCTACTGAACTGCAGCATAATGCATAGATGGCCAGTTCAGCCTGGTCTAGATCAGTTGTTCGAAAGACACACGCAAAATGGTTCAGTTAAAAAGGAAGACATGCAAGCTGGGGTATTAAGGAGCAGTGGCACTGTGACAGTTAAATAGTACACTGTGCCTGAATTAATATAGTGCCTTTCACAGGAAAATTTGGGGGGACAAGAAAGCAAAGGTCTCAGGACACTGAGCATGTCCTCGTAAGGAAAGTGGAAGAACAAGTCAGAGAATGTGATTAGTGCAGAGAACAGCAGGCAATGCCCCAAGATGTGACAATACACAAATCAGGTCCTTGGACACTGGCAGGCAAGACAGCAGATTTGGAGCTTTGTGGTTTCTTTCAGAATTTTAAAGACAAAAGATAACTCTCCTTGGTCTGGAAACAGTTGAGCCCTAGAGCTGTTGAGTTCTACAAGCAAGCTTATTTTTGCAAAATCTGATATTGGTAACTCGCAATCCAAGTCCAGAGCCAGTATACCATTGGTGACGCAGTGGAGAGCATCTCTGACTTCCAAGTTCAAGGGCAGAAGAATTGAATAGACTAGAAAAACCCTGCATTCCATTTCCTGCTCCATAGTTAAATTATGGTGCTGCTTGGTAAAGCAGGATGTCTGGAAATCGTTTGCAAGGAGATTTGTGTTTAAAAAGAAGGTTCCAAAAGCAGGGAAAGAATTTTTCCTTCTGAAATAATTTCTGGAGTGTTCTAGTAAGTGTGCTCTGCTGGTTGGGCTGGTGGCAGCTGCATTTTGTGTGTTTGTTTCTCTACTGCTCTTCAGAGTCACAATA
Source organism: Dinomys branickii (assembly GCA_004027595.1). NCBI lineage: Eukaryota > Metazoa > Chordata > Mammalia > Rodentia > Dinomyidae > Dinomys > Dinomys branickii. Next base: position 14,548 of record PVLD010015055.1, read on the forward strand.
GCACTTCGGATAATGGCTGCTGCTTAATTGCCATTACGTAGATGTTATCTGGTCAGATGCTGCTCATCTCTTTGGCTCCGAAACATCTGAGCTCTGCAGCAACACACGTTGTCATTCAGGTGGGAAGAAGCAGGATTGCTGGAGCTCATCTCCTTTCCCAAAATGTATGTCTTGGTTACTTTTCTCTCATTGTGGAGACAAAATACCCAACGCCAAAAATGAAGGAAGGAAAGGTTTATTTAGCTTACAGTTTGTGGAGGTTTCAGTCCATACTTGGCTGGTTCTGAGGCAGAGTGACACACGGCAGAGGGCAAATGTTCATGGTGGCAGAACACAGCAAAAACAACCAGCAAAATGGAGGAATGGCAGCAAGCAGCCTCTTCTCTTCCCTTACATTGTAAAATGCCTACCCCCACCCAGGGGGCATGTAGCTCTCACACAGTCTCCATGCCCTCCTCTTCCACAGGCTCAGGAATTGTACAAAGTACATATGCTGGCTTCCTGCTGAGTCACTCAGTCAAACCTCTAGTCTCCCCAAGTTGATACAATGTGTCAGCCATGACAACATACTCCTTCAGGACTGCCTTCACAGGACAAGAGTGGAGGGGAGAGAATGTAAGAAAGCCTAACACTTTATATATGGAGGGGTGGCTAAATGAATCACCTTCTATTAATAAAAAGAAATGCTGGCCAACGTAAAATACAATGATGTGGATCAGTACTTATTTGGACATATGTGTGTGCTCATAATCCAGCTGATGAACAGAAAACCTCCTTGATATGTAATATGAGTCTACGCTAATTACAAAATTATGTGTGTGTTTGTGTGTGTGTTGATGGGCAGATTAAAATATAAATTAATACATATGCAAAGCTGCCAGCCTTGAAGGAGCTAGGATTTTATCATCAGTTACGGCTGAGTGATAGGATTAATTATATGAGATTTAAATTTATGTCTTTATATTTTTCCAGGTCTTAGTTTTGTAATGAATACAACTTTTTATAATTAAAAAATATATTTTCTTTTTAAAAAAAAGATAAGCATGTATTTACCTTTTCATGAATTTTCTGGGTATTTCACTTCACCAAAAATAATGAAAACCTTCCCATCTTCTTGTTTCTATGCTAGAATAAAGGAAAATTTTTATAAAAATGCTGGAGTGGTTTGTAGAACTTTGGAGAGGTCTTTGGATGCTTAGCAACTAGGCCTGCCAGTCACAATAAAATATGCTTTGTGAGGTTAAATCCAAATTTTTTTTCCCTGAAAGAGAAATGAGAAGTCAATCACTAATTAACAAATACATATGCCACATCTGGAGCAAGACAAGTGTTCTTTGCACTAGAAGAGGGAATGATTAAGAGCAGAAGAAATAATAACACTCTACAATTACTTTCTTTTTTTTTTGCGGTACTGGGGATTGAACTCAGGACCCTGTGCTTGCTAAGCAAGCGCTTATTCCACTGAGCTGTATCCCCAGCCTACAATTACTTTCTAACTTTTCTTCCTGGGCATTATTATTTACATCCCTCCAATTATGAGATGAACCAGGGCAAAATATGATCACTTTCAGAGGAGTAAACTGGGCCAGGATAGGCACAATGACTCATGCCCTCTGAAGAGCAGCGTGTGTCTCCAGCCTAGCAGCCGTCTCCCTGGCCTCTCAGTCCTGGGCTCTTAATAGTTCATGAGGCATCAAAGCAATAGCAGTTATTTTTTATTATTTATTCTTTTTACCTATTTATAATTGGCAAATAAACTCAATTTTCCACCAATAGGGTATTGGTCTACATAACTGAGACCACTCGCCTGGAGGTAGGCCAGCTCTCCAGCTGGATTGGACTGGCAAAACCTTGCTGGTGATTAAAACCATGTAAATTAGTTTATAGGAGAGCCTTGACAGCAGGTGAGAAGAGATAGGGGAAGAAAACAGAAACGCAGGACCCCAGGTTGGCAGACAGGAACACTTCTTCTAGTAGTCAATGGCAGCATGGTTGCCTGGGATCCTGAGGTGATCACACAGATTGATTCCCAGTGTCTAGTGTACCCCCAAATTAGTATAGAGTGGCCCAGGAAATCCCTTTCTCCTGCCTAGTAATTTATTTAAGAAATAAGAAATGGGCCAATTCTGGTGAGTAAGATATGAGGGGAAATTGCCTGGAGTAGTCTAGTAATTACTTCTTTCACCTAGAAAAGAGAAACAGGAAAGAGTGTGTTACCTTCTTCTTTCCCATTACCGCGGGAAGGAAGATCAAGCCTGGAACTGCCGCAGATGTCTTACAGCGGGTGGAAACCAGCCTCGGGTCATAGCTCACAGAAGGGCTTTGTCTCTGTGACAGCACGGGTGTGATGACGAATCAAAAAGCCTGCAGTTCTGACTCGGTGAGTTTGTTTCGTACAAGATAATTCATTTCCTCATAGCTGAAGTCCACTATAGTGAAAATTTTTTTATAGTTGATGCCAAAAGCTTTCAAACCGATACAACTTTCCAGGAGAGGAAAATAGAGTCACGCGAAGTGAAAACAAGATGGTGCTGATAACAAAAATCTCTTACTTCAGATTTTCTCAGAAATACCCCTGCCTGGGAAAGCTTTGCAACATTGCATAGGCTAGATCAGAACTTCTCAACTATTAATGTAGACCCTTGTGGGAAGCTTGCAAAAATTCATATTTTTATTCAGTAACTTCTTCCTAGACCAAGTTAATCTTGCTACATCTGAGCACACTTTGAGTAGTAACAAGAATGTAAAGTGCAAAGAATTGGATGTTGAAACCACATGTTTTGATTTAAATTCCAAGAACTTTCTCATTGTATGAATATAATACATTATAAATTATGATTTGCTATATATAAACTATTGATGATGGTGCTCATAGTGTACTGATAAATGGCTACCGAAGACCCCTACAAGTACCATGGATAGTGAGGCGGTAAAGAACATGGACTTTAGCACTGGCAGCATAGGTCCAAATCCTGGATCTACCTCCTATAAGTTGCATGGTCACAGAAAAATTATTTGACATATTTCGCCCTCACTTTCTTAACCAGCAATATAGATGTATCAATTTTAGAGACAATATACATTCAGGTACTTAGATATGGCTTGCAAACGGTAAATGTTCTGGTAGTAGCACCAGTGGTAGAAGTAAACAATATTGTGGTTAGTAATTGAGTTTTCCTCTGGTTATCTTTCTTCTGTTGTGGCCAAACCTCTACTGCACTGGTAAAATTTTTTTAAGTGTTACTGCTACTGGTCCTAAAATAAAGCCTGGTTTTAACCCTATAATTCCACATATACTCTTCGCTACCCAAAAGCCATGGTGGTATAATCCAGGTATCTTACTGCTAGCTGCTTAAGCCCACATATAAAACCAAAATAAATAAAATGTTCTTTTTCTGATATTACACTGGCATCTTACAACCAAACCAGAAACCACAGAAGGGGTGGGGGAAATCACATCTAACCAGAATTTGGTGTGACAGTTCTACAGATACCAGAAAGAACATTTCCCCCTTAACATTTCATATAATTGCTTTCTTCTTATCCTGTCCATTTTATTTTCTTCACCTTCTCTTGTCTTCACCAAAGTTCTTCCTTTGCTTGGACTTACCCTAAAGGCTACAGAGAGGAAAGAAGTGCATTTATTTTTCTCTGGCTCAGAGTCTGAAAGAGGCTTGGCTGAATTCAGCTTCTAACCAACAGCCTTTCTCTGTTCCAGCCCAGTGCCTGCCTTTCACTTTTTCCACATCAGCTTCCAGTTTGGTGAGCAAACTAAGGATCCAACTTCTAAATTCCTCAGCTCTGTGATTTCTGGTTTTTGAGGTACGAATTTCCATTCTACTTCATCTAGCCACAGTTGAATAATATCATCACTTGGCATAACCAACCTTCATGATCCACATCTCAGAAGCTGAAGACTCAAAACCAATTTCTTTTTCTGTCACTTTGCCCAACCACTCACCTCTTGGAGTGTCTCCTGATACCCGTCCTCCGTCGGCTTCCTCTGGCTTTCCTGGATCCTGAAATGAATGCTAACTTAGCTACTCTGTTGCTATTGTCGCAATTATTTTAGAACCTCTTGTTCCTTTCTCGTCAAACACTTTCCTCCATCCTTCCACAACCTGTGCCACAAGCACAATTCTGCATCTTTACTTCTGGGTTCTGAGCTTCCATGGAGAAAGTTAAAGAGCCACCAAACAAAATACTGATTAGAATCAGTACCAGATGATCCCTGCAAACTCCCTACCCCACTTCCCAGAACAGCTGTTTCAAATATTTTCCTACATTTTTCAGGCTTTTGGCCTCATTCCTTTCTAGGGCAATGCTCTTAAATGCTGATGTACAACACATCTCCTGAGGACCTAGTTAAAATAAAATTTCACCAAGTGATCCTGATGTGGCTGGCTTAGAAACCATACTTTTGAGTAGAAAGGCCTTAGATTTCATTCTTATATGCTTTTTCTGGAACTTTGTCAAAGAAATTCTGCCTGTGTGTGTGTGTGTGTGTGTGTGTGTGTGACTGGAGATTAAACACAGGGTCTTCATACTGATCTACATTCCCAGCACCCACCCTGATCTATCTTTCTGAGTCAGGGTCTTGCTAAGTTGCCCAGACTGGGATCAAACTTTTTTGTCTTACATCTTAAATCTCTTCTTCTCTACTACCTGATATTTCCCTAGGCCACAAAATACACCCAGATGTGCTAAATACTGTACAATCTTTTATAAATTCCAGTATTCCTTGAAGCAAGAACTGTCAAAATGTGGTCCACAGAACACCAATTTTTCAAGGTAAAGGGGTTCCTTTGAAAAGATAGATTCTAAAGTCAAATACATATGAACAGTGTTTCCCATATGAGTTTCCCTAGGCACCAACTCTTCAATTACTTGTGTAAATACTGTTCTACAAGTATCATACCAATTAGGCCTTCTCTTGAAGACCCACTGTCCCCAAACTGCGGTTACATTTACATATATTTAGACATACACAGTATACTCATACCATGTAGCACACGTGCGTATGTGTATTCTGTGTGTATACCCATATAGTCTCTGGCCAGCATTTGTTGTAAAGCAAAGTGAACCACGTCTCTCTCTGTCTTAATAGCTGAAGTCACAATTCTTGATGGGAAAGTACAACTCTTTAGTTTTTAAGATTGCTACCAGGCTTGGAGTGGGTGATGAGCTCCTCCAGCAAGGGATCTACCTTCTGCAGTAGTAACTGGGGGAGTTCTGACACATTCTTTTGGGGCGTGGTCAGGAGACCAGTGTGGATTTTAAAGAACACAGTGCAGCGTACATTGTTATTACCTTTTGAGGCTTTATTGTATTTAGAAATACTTTGAGCATCTTTTGAAAGACAGTGGAGGAATTTTCATGCATAGATTGTCATAGTTCAGTGACAGGATAGGAAATGAGAGTTAAGAACATAGGCCAAAGGAATATGAAGACAAACTTCCCCAAGTGGTATACATGATACCTAGAGAGCCATTTGAATGTCCATGAACTAAAATTGCATATTGACAACCAAGTATACTTATGTCACCAAAAACAAGAAACCAGCTACTCCTGACATAGGAACATTAGGGTGCACATTTGGGTGCTATGTGCCGCTTATTACAAATTCTTTGGCAAAAAGCTTATAAAGACATTGTAATCTATTTTGTATCCTGAAAATAAAGGTTTTAATTTTATTGGAGGAACTACTCTTGATTTTTCAGTAATATCATCTTCATATGTGAGTACAATTTTTATGGAAGGGATTTTTAAGTCAACTTGAACACCTTCCTCATGTCATATCAGCACTCAGCTTGTGTCTTAGGGGTGACAGCTTTAATATGTTAGTGTTGGGCCTCACTGTGATGCCTCACCCAAAAGGCCCAGCCCCTCCGCTCCACTCCATCTGTCCAGCCTTACTCTCCTTATCCATCCTGTCTTACTTCCCATGACTTAAAGTGATCACAAAACCACATGTACCATGAACACTAGGTACTCTGAGGCTTTTGACAAATGCAAAATGACAAAGCCTTTGAGTACCTCTTTTCTATTCTTGTTATCTAGAATACACTTCCTCCCAGAAGGGTACTTTAATCACTACACATCCAAGGAAGATTTTCTTAAGTTCCTTCTGGAAGAATGAATGGTACCACTTTCTGAGCTTTCCCAGGCCTATGACAGCAGGTAGCATGCTGCCTTTCATTTGTTCATATGTATTTTTCTGGCCTCTGAGTAGAAAAGGAGATGCTTCAATATTGTAAGCTATGAACTTGTGATTAATCTATATATGGTCACTTTCTATGCAAAGCTAATGTGATTATATATATATATTTATGTTAGGACACATAGGAATAGTACTTTGCCCAACCATTATAACTTCACAAGTGGGATCTGCTTTTCTTTTCTTCCCTTACTTTCTTTCTAATTAATAAATATATACATTTCTGAGGTCTATGACACCATACATTTTCCTCTTATGAGACCTCTAGCAAAGTATATTGCAGGTGTTAATACATATTAAACCAACTGGACATTTTATTAAGATGCAGATTCTGATGTATTTGATCTGGGGGTAAGTCCTGGGATTCTTGATTTCTAACAAACTTGCCAGAGATGTTGACACTGATCACCTGTAAGTTCTGAAAACATGTCCTCATGTCTATGAATTGAATGAGTCTTAAGGCCTGGAAGGACATTCATACATGGAAAATTTATACTGCAGATGAGATTTCAGTTCTAAACTTGACCAACACTACACACAGTTAAACTACCTTTGGAAGCGTGATAGAAGTTGCCATGCTGGAAAAGAGCACAACTTCACTTAGTAAGTTCCACATGACATTCAGCTGAGCCTTCAGTACTGGTGTTGATTGATAATTGTTTGTCTAAGCACCAGAAGATGGACTCCACGTACTGGTACAGGGCATGTTATAAAAAAAATATTTAAAAAAAAATAAGATGACAAATATGTAAATATCTTTAAGTACTAGAGCTACAATGCTCGTATTCTGGCAACCGTGTGGAAACTATGACTGCATGACTGCTGAAAGGAAAACACCCCTTACCCTCTCATTTCACATTTGTTTTTAGGCATTGGATTGCTGAACGGAATGACAAACAGAGCTATCTTGGGTTAACTGTTACAGTCCCCAATTTTTTTCTTATTAGTGACCAAATGGCATAAATATGTATAATTTTTAAAAATATGTATAAATTAAATGCATATAGTGCTACTCTTTTCATAATATCAACATCAAACACATGGAAGATTTTGGATATTTCTGAATCTGTAGGTTGAAATCAAAAGTTCAGGATTTCCCACACAGACAGCCTGAAAGTCCAGGCCTGTGAAGCAGTGAAATTCAATATGGAAAGCCTGGCGTAGAATACTGAATAATGTAATAAACACATTTCTGATCCAATCTAAAATGTCATTTTCAGATCCCCAAGATAAACCAATATAACAGACATGTTTTTGTCCATAATTCTTGATTTCTTTTTATGGACTTTTTTATGAAAAGAACTAGATAGTTTTTCAAACTTTATTGTCATTTAGTTCCTGTTTCCTTCTTGGGGAAACTGGCTGATCGTGAGCCCTGTGCAGTTCTGGCATACTCATTAACCAACCTTGAAAATAATACTAAATTTGAAAGAGTTTAGATCACTCTAATAGAGCCCAGTGAATGTTTCAGTTCATGTGATTAAAGACTAGGGAATAATCAATATTGTCGGAATCTATTCTCATGTGTATCTTTTGTATTCATAGTATTTGTATAACTCTATATAAGTTAATATAATTTTTTGAAAAGGATAGTACTTCTAAGTAAAATGGATGATTAGCTTCCCTCTCTTTCCAGGCTCAGAGTCAAGCTGGACTACCACGGTTCTCTCAATGTCTCTGAGCAAGTTAATCCTGCCTCCTGCCTCAGGGTGCTCTGGGAGATGAATGATTATGTTAAGTTATGAAAACACGCTGGAACTATAATAAACAACTCAGCGATGTGCCTCCTAAGGTGGACAGACTCTTGGTAGGCAGCCTTAATTGTTGCAATCCCTTTAGGTGTTCTAATGCACTCAACTGAATTATGCACCACACTGCTTCTGAATGACACAGCCATTTCTGACTCCATTAATATGGAAGATTTCAGCCAAATGCTCTTAAATGATAGCTTCTCTTTATTTGTAATTTCAGACTCTATTGATTTCCTTCTGTTCCCTTCATTATGATTTCAATTGATTACCTTGGCAACTGCAATAACAATGATTGCACTTGACACTGTCTGAGACTCTTGAGATGGTATTTGAATAGGAATGGTATAATTTGGGGGAAAGTGCCTGCAAGAACCTGTCATTAACAGTACACTTACACTTTACTTTTATTGACTTTCCTCTCTTTTGAGTAGGCCCTTGTCACAGAGTTGGGTGTTAACAGGGCTACAGTAGTAGTTCAGATCTCTGCAGCTCTTCAGATGGTAAAAGATTCTTATTATTAAGGAGAATGGAATGGGTTTGCATATATATATATATATATATATATATATATACATACACACACACACACACACACATGTATACACACAATTATGCAGTGTCTGTGTGTGCATGCACACCTACATATAATTTGCTGTTTTCTCAGTGTTGTAAGTCCTATAATTTCCATTCAGGTCAGTTTACCAGCTGGAATGGACATTTGATGGCAGTTCAAGTCTGAGGGCATCAGAGTTCAGATCAAAGACTCCAGCCAAGATTTGATAATTAATTCTGTACAGCTTTATTAGGCTTTTAAGAAAGAAGGAAACAAACAAACCTGCTTTATGTCATTGTTGTGGCACAGAATTTAAAATTCAAAGGCTGAACTGTGGATTGCAAGCTGTGAATTTTATGCAGGTTCTTAGGGTCACCACTTGAGCCCAGCCAGTCCTTCCTGAAAGTCTACTTTTATGTGAGATCCACAGACATTGCTGGCTGTGCAACACAAAGACATCTCTGGTCACATTGCTTAAGTTTCTTCTTGCACTGTTGTTTTTTTAATTAAGTAACACCCATTAATCTTTTGTGTAATAGCACAAATTTTCTGGGACAGGAAGAAGTGTTTAGCATTTTGCAGGGCTTCCCAGTATGTTAGGAACACTAGTTTTTATAAATTTTCTTCTGTGAGGGCTGTTCTGCTCACTCTTGGGAGGTGGCAGGGGATATAATATCTGATTCCTATCAAAATGTTTGACTTATTTATAGGAGATTTACCTGGCAGCCTGATTGTGAGAGATGAATCATGAGTGAGAACTTCACAGACCTACACTCCAGCCTCACCTGTGTTAGGGCCTGCCTGAGCTTCTGTGATTTATTTCCCTTCTCGGGATCTCAATTTACTCTCCTTAAAGCAAAGGAATTGAATCCAGTCATGTCTATGACCCTTTCTAGTTCTACATTTTCATATAATATTTGACAAGGTAATGTGGTGAGCCAGCTTATTGTGTATAAATGTCAATGAATTTAAATAGAAGAGGAAGCATTTGGCATAAAATATGCCTAGTGTTTGCAAAATGTGCAAACTTGAAAACAAATAAATACCAAAGAGGTTTCTTGAATTCAAGCTATTTTCTTTTATTTTTCAAAGTCGTTCATCCTTGCCCTTGCCTGTGTAGCTCCATTGCTTTTGTTGAGCTGAAAGTTAATTAGATTTGATCAACTCTTTCCTGTTTGTTTGGAGGACACAGGATTCTAGCTCCATCCTCAGTATAATCAATTTTTAATGTGATATTTCTTCAATTTTGCCCTGGTGTGGCGTGATTATATGTGCATGAGGCTTGAGAAAGAGAAGCCTACAACATTGGCAACTCAGATCAGAAAATGGCAAAATAAGCTTTTTCAGGATCACTCAGTTGTGTCAGTGACCGAGCTGAGATCTGAATGACAAAGTCCTCGGGAGGGCAGGGTGCGCGTTGACTCTACCTTGTGTCTTCCAGTGTGGCATGTGAGATGAAGGAGGAGACGAACAAGCAAAAGGCAGGAAGAGCCCAATGAAGAGGAAAATGGAGAGAAGGCTGAAGTGTGAGAAGACTGGTGAGTTAGATTCAGTTTCTAGTTTCCCCGAATCTGCCTTTTCACAAAACTATAGATTTTCACTTGGTTTTGACACTGCCCATTCCTTATCCCTTCAAGAGGTGAAATCAGCATCTTCCTGATGAAAAGTCTTCTTGTTTACCATTTTTAAGAATGCCAATCACCCATCAGCCTCAATATTCAGACTTGCTTGTCAGTGAGTAATCAGGCTGCCAGTGGTCCTCAAAGGGATTTGGAGTGAACAGTGGACAGGTGACCGTTCCATGCCTTCACAGCAATGGAGAAACAATGCAAGATGGAATTGTGATCGCCAAAGCTAGGCTGAAGAGCACCCCCCTCTTTGATGAGTAAGTCTTACCCACATCACGTTGTCACCTAACAAAACTGCTACAGTTGGAGAACTCTGTCATTTTGGTTGATAACAAGCACTTAGTGAAGAAACACTTTTATAGGATCAGAATTAGGAGCCCAGAGGTTTTGAATCTCCATACGTCTTGGTAATTGCTTCCTTTCTAAACTGAAATGTTGATTTAAATCAGACAATACTTATAAAACATAAGTAGATGATGCCAGCAACGACTTGGACAATATTACTGACATTTGCAATGACCTTTAATATATTAGATCCTGTTAGATTCTTACAAGAAAACCAATGTGTAGACATTAACATTTCCTTAAGTCGGTAGAGGAAATAAGCTCATAAAAGTTGGTAGGATTTATAAAAATAGTAAAAGCCAAGTTTAAGAACTGACAACACATTTTACATCAAGTGTTATGGTTTGTGCCTGGATGTTCCCCCAAATTCTCATGTAGTCATGGTATGGACTTCTAGAGTTTATGAGTGATTTACGGTCCAATGCTGGGGTTATGGGTATGAGTGCTACACCAGCCCTGGGGTCAGTAGCTTGCATACAATGTAAGAAAGGGAAAGTGCCTTGCTCTCTGCAGCTTCTCCATTTTTTGCTCCATTTTGCTTCCTCCATCGTGCAGCTTTTGCTGTTTTCCGCTGCCATGAACTGTTGCCCTCTGCCATGTGCCACTCTGCCTTGGAGCCAGCCAAGTTTGGACTGAAAATTCCACAAACTCTTAGCTAAATAAACCTTTCTTTCCTTAATTTTGGGCATCAGGTATTTTGTCTCAGCAATGAGAGAAAAGTAACCAAGCCATCAAATTAGGATATTTTGCCATCATGACCTAGGTTCCTCCTAGTAAACTGGAATATATACTATGGGAAACCTTATCTGAGAGATCATGCCAGGGTAGACTGGGGTGTGCTTGTGCAGGAGCTGAGGTAACTTTGGCCCAGGTTAAACACAGAGTTTTGGGGCTGGGGATATAGCTCAGTGGAATAAGCGCCTGCCTAGCAAGCGCAGGGTCCTGAGTTTGATCCCCAGTACCACCAAAAAACAAACAAACAAACAAACAAAAAAAAAACCAGAGTTTTGAACCTTACAGGTTATGAGTGCTAACAGTAATATAATTTCTTGGTACCACTCCTGAGATCCTGAAATGCATCCTGGGATCTTTCTTCTTCTGCCAGAACCTCTCTGTTGGCACAGCAGATCACCCAATGGCTGATCATCTGGGAGACTGGCACAGAACTCTGCAATGAGCACATTTTCTTTGTGTTGGTGCCCTTTTGTAATGGTTGCTTGCATCTTCATTCCATTGCCAGGGAATGCGTCCTTTCATGAGGGCATTTGAAGGAAATGCTTTTTTGTTTAGTGATTTTCTGCACCAGCAGTTTCCTCATTTAGAGATTGAAATGGATATACTTCACCTTGGGAAGTGATGTTCTAGAATCTGTTCCTTTTCTGTGAGCAGCCAGGTGGCAGGGACACTGCAGATGGAGGATAACAGAGGACATAGTGCTGCAGAGAAGAAAGGGGTCTGTGGAAAGGGCGTCATGTCCGGGAGTAGATTCTGACTCTGACTTCCAAGAAATGAAATAAATAACCAATTTTGTTAGCCAAGACTGTGATAAATAAACCTTATAGAATGTATAGAGTCAACAATGTGGTTTCTACTAGGAGTTTTAAAATATAGTTGTCAGAAGAGTTGTTGATGTTTATGAATGTAGTAGTTGTATAAAACTATAGTCAAACAAATTAAAGTGGAAGCCATGGTGGAGACATTGGGGAAGGGACTTATCAGAAAGAGAAACTACTAAATCTCAAGAAGCACAAAGACCTCAATTGAAGTTCACCACAGGAATCACTGCAGTGCTTGCCAGTCGTTGGGGCCATAGTGTTCATATAACAACATACTCTCTTCCAGGTGCATTGTTTTCGGTCCAAAAGAGAAATCTTAGGCACTAGATCGATCTCATTCATATTCTCATTGTGCTACTGACAAACTGTGAGGCCTTGGAAGAGACACTGAATTTTTACGAACCAGTTTCCTCATCTGTGGAATGAAAATAGTAATTGTACTAATTTGTGAGCATATAAAGTACTTGATCAAGGCAGTTACTAGTGCTGCATTGATTAAATTCTACAAAGACTAAATTGTTACTGCTTTTGGTAGTGTTTTTTGTTTGTTCTATTGTTTGATCATTTTTCTGGTCTCTTATTCTATCTATAATTCCCAACAGCTAACACTTCTTGCTTTTTGTTTTTAGATATGCTCTGCCAGCTCTGGTAGTAGGTAAAGGATGAAGACATGCCCTCCCTGTATTGGGAAGGCCAATGGCCAATCCAAAGATATGTCAGAGCTTGTAGCTACTTGGCTGCAGAGGTGTGATTTGCATCTCATCTCGTCTGACCCTCACTGGTTCACAACACTCTGATGTTAACAAATCTACAAGCTTTAAATTGGCATAGTGCATGTTAACAAAGTGTAAACAAATAAACATGACTGTGTTCCATTAAACCTTTATTTACAAACACTAATGTTCGTATCTTGTATATTTCTACATATCATTAAATATTCTTATTTTGACCTTTATTTTCAACCATTAGCTCATAATTTCTCTAAAAGCAGGCCATATAGTAGATATGGGCAGGCCTTCGTTTCCTGTTCCTTGTTATTAAAGTGAGCTTTTCCCTGGCACACAGTGGACCCTCTAGGTACAGGAAGTGACCTCTGAGGGAACACGAAGGGAACACATGATAGGAGAATAATGTACATCTGAGGGAGGAACTCTTGGAAAGTGGTGGAGCCTTAGGAGAAAGGCAGCCAGAAACAAGCAGCATTGAGAAGAATATGGAGAGGAACTTATGCAATCAGTGTCTGAGTGCACATTTAAAGCTCTCTCTGGTTTTGTGATGCAGTGAGCAATGTCAGCTAATGTAAGCAATACAATTTAGCCTAACCTTGTACTGTGGGCAGCTGGGGAGGGCGAGAGGCATAGTAAATAGCTTTTAGCTGTGAGTAAGCAATTTGTCTAGTTTCTCCCATCCAGTTAAGAGTGGCTAAAATGCTAGGGTCAGACTCGCACCTCCTCACCCCCTCCCACCTCCTCCCCCCTCCTCCTCCCACAGCCTCATCCTTCTCCTTCTTCGGCGACCTGTTTAAGATGGAAGAATGTGGGGATAACAGCAACCAAAGCAAGAGAGAGAGAGGAATGAAATGGTGAGAAAGGAACATTTCAGGTCACTTTCATCTACTGAGAAGTCTTCTTCAGCTCTGATGTGCATGCAGGGCTTATTTTATGGATATCCTTCAGCCAAGATCTGGGGTTTTGGGTGAGCATTTATTTCTAACACCATGTCCATTTAAGTTGCTAAAACAAATCTTCACTGCTCAATTGATAAACAGCACATTATATTTCACATATTGCCCTAAAAGTCTTTTGTGGGGAAATATCAGTGCTTCTGGAGTAAACTGTGCATTATTAGACCTTTGGGCTATGTGATTCTGAGTCTAGGCTAGCTATGTGAAAACAGGGAGGTGTAGATAGCTGGGAGAAGTGAATACTCATTCTTGACAAGAGACAAGCAAGGGGCTGGGGGTATAGCTCAGTGGCATAAGCGCTTGCCTGGCAAGTGCAAGGTCCTGAGTTCGATCCCTGGTACCGGGGGAAAAAAAAAAAAAAAAAAAAGAGACAAGCAAATTCTATCCAGTGTATTTTGAGCTGACTGGTCCCTCAGCAAGGGGCTAGTTTTGCCTTCATTTATACATACATTCTTTTGTTCAGGCCCTTTTTTAAAAAAGGTAATATGTGTTTGCAATTCATAAAAAAACACATTCGTGTTTAGAAGTGGAACATCTACATAGTGCATCCTACGCTCTTCACTCCCAATGCTCCTGCCCCCCTTCCAACGCCCCTCTTCCCAGATCCCCCCATCTCCACCGACTCTATCCCCATTTCCTATCCTCTACCTTTCATTTTGCCTGTTAGATTATGTACACATTATGCCTCTTGTATAAGAGAAACTATGTGATATTTAACCTTCTGAGTCCACTTTATTCTCCTAAAAGGAAATGGGGAAAGGAGAGTCCCCCTAGGAGACTCTCCTTACCTAGGAATGTATCTGTTCTTTGGGTTTCTCTTTGAACAGTTTGGGGCATCTGACCAGTTCTGGTAGCAAGGAGTTAAGTAAAACCTTTTACAAAGGCCTCTTTTGCATCTATGCAAGAGTCATGATTTTATCATGTTTTGAAAATGATCTTTTAATCCTTTCTTCATGTTTGCAGATTAGGAGCTCAGTCTGGCTAGTACCTCTCTCACCAGTGTCCCCCACCAAGGTGTAGATAAATAATGTGTTTGCTTTTCTTATTTCTGCAGCTGAATCTCATCCTAAGACTCCTGTTAAATTTCAAGTTAACCTGCTTCAGAACTCTGTGGAGTGCACAATAACAGAGGCTTTCCGGATTGTAAAAATATTTTTAAACAGCCCAGAGGCACAGTGTTCTGCATAACAGCGTAATGACAGCAATTACAGCATTGACTATACCTTTTCTTCTCTATTACATCCAGCTAACAACTCTGCAGAACCAAGCCTGGTTCTTCCTTGATGGCTTGAAACAAAATGTTTTCCATTTATGTTATTCTGCCCATCATTCTTAAAAGTCAGCCAATAAATAACATGCCTGTTCTGGGTTTTTGCAGACCAACATAATTGACAAAAGAAACAAAGTTTTAAAAAGTGAAAACTGTACACTTCTATGAGAACATTAATGCAAACACTTTTTCTGCTCGGCTGGCTAGAATGCAAGCTGCTGAAGAAAGAGCATAACTCTATTACTTGATGATGGTAGCTCAGTATAATGCATTCTCTGTTGAAATAGGTTTAAGAAACTAATAGAATCAGTTGATTCTAATTAGGGCTGATGAGATCATCAGATGAGGTTGGCACAGCAAACCATTTCACTGAGTTAGGCAGACCCTGCTGGATGCTTCCTAGGCCCTACATTGTGTCTACCTGAGTCTTGGAGAGGAAATGTCACATTGTAGCATTTATGTGCATTTTCATGGAATGTTATATGAGCTACATTATCCTGTTGTATTAGAAAATGGTGCCTTATCTCCAACTATTCCTAATCTAATATTAAGTACTGTGTGACCAGCAATGTGCTAAAAAGAGCTGGCAAAAAATACAGATTATATATTTGACAGCACCTGCCCCCACAGGCTTATAATTTGGTTGGAAAAACTAACCAAACTATAGCAATAAGAAAACAATAATTATTTGCTTAGGATATAGATTTTAAGTATAAGAGTTATGAAATATTGCTTCATGGAGAACATGAAACTTGAGCTAGACTTTGCCTGACTTGGACACGGGATATTCCAGGTATATAATACAGAGCAGGCAAAGGCAGGAAAGTAGGGATAGCGTGGCATATGTGGAATTTGTGGAGGAATTAGGTCTAATCAGTACGGAGAATACATTTATGGAGTAATAGGAAGTTTAAATGGAGAGAACAAGAATGAAGGGCTCAGATGACCTGTAAAGAATGGAAAGGACACTGAGTTCGATCCCCAGTACCGCCAAAAAAAAAAAAAAAAAAAGAATGGAAAGGACAGTCTGGGTTTGGTGCAAAAGCTGGTCAGGGCCATTTTGGGCCTGGGTGTTGGGAGTAAGATAATAAAAAGGGTGACTTGTGTGAGTTGGGATGAATGAGAAAGTCCACAAAAATAATAAACTAGGTGGTAGAGACTAGATCCTCCACTGAGGGAAGCACTACTGGAATAAAAAAAGAGTGAAAAATTCAATACCTACTTTAAAAGAAACAACAATAAAACTTTAACTCAATAGAATAAAGATCTATTACATATATTTACATATAAGGTTATAATGTACATATTGTCAAAAAACAAGATGAAGCGATGTTGTGCTTCAAGCATCCAGATTGGGAGTATAGATATAAACAAGCGAATACATCTCAAAAAAATACTGAAGCTCTGTAGAGGGATTAGGTAGTTGTTCCCACCATGATAGCTAGGCAAGGTTTTATGAACATTCACATTGACTATGAAGAATGAAGATTGGAGATAGTTAGAAACATTAAGAATGTAAGACTGGTTCTTGGCAGAAGACAGAGAATATAAATAAAATAATAAATATGAGAAGCAAAACACGAGGGAAGATCTAAGCCTCATAAAGAAAATTCAGACTTCATCAAAAAGGCAAGGAGGCATTGTAAAAGTATTTAAGTGAGAAATCAATTGACGAAGTCCATGCATGAACAGGATAACAGTGATGATGCATCAAGGTAGACTGAGGCAGGCCCTGGAGGGTGCTCTGATGATGAGGAGGTCAGAGTGGAGCAATGTTCCCTGGGAACTGTGAAAATAGTCACAATAGAGGAAATGATTTAAGAGTCTCCTCAAAGGTAAGATATTAAAAACCTGGTTGTTAACTGGACATAGAGGTGAGTACTGAGAAGGTACTGTTTATATAACCAAGATTCTTTCTTTGTATAATGAGTAGGTTGTAATACCCAGTACTGAAATAGAGACACAAAGCTAAGGCAGATTTAGGAAGTCCAATAATGTAAATACCTGAGTCTGAGGTGCTGATAGGTCAGTATTATGCAAATGCCTAAAAGGCAAATAAACTGTTTCCCTGGAACCTACAGGTAAAGACAAAGCCACAGCTAAGTTCGGCCACATTAGGGTGTTCATACTGAATACTTGGTATCAGGTTTTTTTTTTTTTTTTTGCGGTACTGGGGATCGAACTCAGGACCCTGTGCTTGCTAGGCAAGCGCTTATTCCACTGAGCTATATCCCCAGCCCTGGTATCAGGTTAGATTGCTGATTGAGAACATGGAAGATGGGCTACTAACTGAAGCTTAGACTAAGGAATAAAACCACGTATTTGCTAAAGGGAAAAAAGGGGGAAACCATTGAAGGAGTTAAAAAATTAGCAAAAGAATCAAGGTAATCGTACTTTAAAACCAGACAATGAGAGGTTTTCTGGAGAATGGATTGGTTGGACATGCATACAGTGAGTTAGGATTATGACAGAAATATAATTGGATATAGCATTCAGGAAGCCTATAATGGCTTTAATGGAGTGTAGCTGTAAGTACATTAGTAAAGGTGAAAGTCATGTTGCACCAGGTGACAAATAATGGGAAATAAAAAAGACATTGAGGGCACATTTTTGAAAAAAGCATTTAGCGTTTAAAAGGCAAAATGGGACCACACATCTTGCAGAGCAAACCGAGTTGATAAGAACTCAGAGCAACTTAACATCAGTACGGAAAGAAATCCATGGAAAAAGAGAGGCCAAGGATATGTGTGAATGACCTCTTCTATTCCCATAGAAGAAACAGGGGAATAATTGATGAAGAATAGATAGGAATATAGTCAGGCATTAAGAGGAAAAACTAGCACACTTTTTATTTTTCTCATCAGATATTGTTACATTCAGATCGTTTGATTTTTAACCAGGCTATAGGAAGCTTAGATAATGCTATACAGGTATAAATAGCGTGTATGGAGCCAACGGTTAAGGGCTCAGTAACCCACAGTTAGCACCTACAAATAGAACCTATTCCACTCTATTTTGTATTTTCTGCATTGACCCAAATCCCTCAGACTTGAGCCTTCTCTTCAAGCAACAGCCCATCTGTGCACTTGAATTTCAGCCTCATCTGAGTACCTGGGAACCACCTCAGGGATCACGTTAAGGTTGCCAGCTACTTTGTTTTCTTTCTTTGCCCATCTCAGGTTGCTGTTAGCACACCTGGACCCAGTTTATCCTGCAGGTGACAGCAGAGCCAGGGTAAATGCTGCAACGGATGTTTGGGAGCTAAGGAGCTAAAACATTGCTGGATGATGCTTGGACAAAAGAGCCCCCATCCCTGAAATATTGGAATTCTGTCGAGAAAGAGATCTCATTAACAGAGGAAGGATTTGTTTTCAGCTCTGGTGAGAATGCTTTAACCATAGATCATCCGAGTACAGATACTCTTTAGGCAGCTGGAAATAGGGCACTGGCACCCAGATAAGTATCTTCCAGTTTGTTTAGCATAATAAAAATTGATCATCTGTGCAAGAAACTTATATATATATATATATATAATATTACATATATAAAATTTATATATATGCACATATACACATAACTTGTGGCTTTTTTCTAGATAGATAGATAGATGTATTTACAAAGGTATGTCTTATCTACATATTATCTTTAGTCCCATCCACATCTTCTGCAATATTTTATTTTTCTATTTATGTGATAATTTCACATTACCAAATAAGTATAAGCTTCCACAAGTTAAGCATCATGTATTTGCATCATTTTACCCAAGCAAAGAGCATTAAATGCTCATTTAAGTTTTCAGGTAATGATGTTGTATTGTTTCAGAACAAACTTGTATAATCTCTCCCTTTCTCTATTTGACTTATTTATTCATTATGCGATTCTCTGGATCAAACCTAGGACCTCTCAAATGCTAAGCAAATGTTCTTCCTGTAAGATACATCCCCAGCCAACTCTATTGGGTTTAAATAAACAAGTTCTCAGATAGGTCAGTGTCCTGCAAAGAATGATGATTGGCGTGTATAGCCCAGACACAATTTCCAAAGATAGTCTGGAGAAAGCAAGTCCCCTTGAAAGGCTCTGGTGGACTCTTTGTTACATTGTAAGAGCCAACTTTTCCATCTCCTGGGAAATGCATTTGAAAATAGCCAAAATCATAAAACATCTTCAGGCTTGTTTATTACCTTCGTTTCCATTTATTGCCCAAAGTGTAAGTCATTAGAAAGATTCATTCCACCAAGGAACTGTGGAGAATTGACTGAAGTAGAGCAAAATAATCCGGTGAACCAGAGGTGGTCTGTTTGTATGCGTTGGGTTAATATATTTGATAGTTCTGTACAAATGAGGAAATTTGATATACTCCTTTAAGGAGGTCATCCAAGAAATCCTCCTGACATGGGAGCTGCAGATTTGTGTGCACAAAAGTTATCTTCACATGTGCAAAATGTTACAGTAAAGACAAATTGTGACATCTGCCTATGCTGGATTCACCAGTACAGCCAAAATTCTGAATAATACTCATGGCTATGAGCTGCTAAGTCATTCTCAAAAAACCTTTTTATTCCCTCTACCTAGATATCTCCTACAAGCCAAATGTCTCTGGCTTAACTTCTGAGAGTAAACTGCAAGTCTTGTGTTCAACATCATCTTGCTCCTCATTAGCTGTTTAACCTTGAGAAGGTTGGTTAGCCTCACAATTTTTATTTGTTCTTCTGCAAAACTATGAGTAGAATTTCTTCTGAGAGCTTGTTTGGAGCTTATAGCTGGAAAGTGCAGCTACTTTTACACTCTTGATGGAGAAAAGGGTCCTCCTCTATCAGGGGTAGTCATTCTTATCTACCAAGTACACAGGTTCAGAAGGGACCCACATGGAGCATTGAGGGAGGAAGGGATGCCTGCATAGCCAGCTAGATCAGTTGAATCAACCCTAACGATCAATCACGTGCTGCATATCACAGCTAGATCACCCTCACTTCCTAGAATTTCTTCTGTTTTCCTTCATTCATTAATTGCCTTCTCCATCCTGTTATCAACCCGAAGAAGCAAACCATTACAGACAAAGTAGCCATTTAAGTTGTTGGCACATTTAGGTGTTAAAAAATGGGACACCTAGGTGTAAAAAGAAGTTATATTGATGACTTCTATGTTACATTGATATTTAAGGTGGCAAAAGTATAAACTGGTACTGTCCTAAGGAAATCTGGAAATATGCTCTATGTTATATGGTCTAAAATATGGAAATGGGATATGTTAGTGGGCTCATTTGCCCCTGGCTCCTGAAGAACTGGCAAGAGATTAGAATAGGGAAGACATTCACGTCAGGGCATTGATCTCCCTTACTCTTTGTAGTATTGCCAAGGACCAGATAATTCTATCAACTGTGGCTGAAAGGAGCTGCCAGGCGAGTTCCCTCATGCAGCTTTCTCTAGGGTCCAGTCATTGCTTACTTTTCTCCACCCTTCAGGCCTAATGGTCACTAATTCTCCTCCACAGAAGCCCCGGAGTGCTACACTATCACTTTGGTACCGCTAGCGTGCCCATAACTTTGTCAATACCTACTCTGTTAAATCCTCTTCAGATGAACTTGGTAGGATGGTCTTATTTGTTTTATGCCAGGAGGTGTATGGACACAGTCCATACCACTGTTGTCCCTAACTCTTGCAATTTTTGATTGGGATAATTTATGGGTGTATATCACAGGAAGTAATCATAAATTATAAATTATGCTGTGCAAAACATTTGCATGCTTCATCTCATTGGACCCTAAAAGGAAGGTAACATTATTTTCCCGCTTTTTAGTTCAGGAAATTTAAGCCAAATGAGTTAAAAGACATCACATTGTACCCACAAATGTACATTTATATGTGTCAGTAAATTAAAAAGTAACAGATTTGAGATTTGAATTTAGACCTACTGAGGCCAAAGCTATGCTCCTCTTCTTCCACTGCATTGTAATAACAATTCTAACCAAGAAAGTCTGATCAGATTTTTTCTTTCATCTTTTCAGATGTGATTGTAAAGCATTATCATTAAACATCAAATGGTACTGATGCTCATTTTGAAATTTGAAAAAGAGTATGATTAATTTTGGGTATTAGAAGGCAAAATGTGAAGCAGCTGGAAGAAGGAAAGAGGAATTATTTCAATGGTTATGTTAAACTGTCCCCAAAGCATGCAATCCTTGCAGAAGAGCAGAAAGGACTTCCTCCTTTTCTGAACTACACCTGGTCAGACCGACTTTGCAGCAATAATCTTTGAGGCAGAATTTCACCACCCTCCAGAATTCTTGCTTCAATTTTTGGTCTCCATCCCTCAAGCCTCAAGAAGACAAACTATGTCCAGCGAGCTGGATAAGAAGCGGACTCTATGCTCTGTGCTTCTTCTCCTCTTTCTTACCCTTCATAGCCCCCACTCCTCCATTTACCGAAGTAAAACACTGAAATCCCCATGTGTAAAAACTGATGTGTTCAGACCCTGGGCAGGTGGAGCACCTTAGCTACCTTGCACCTCCGCTGTGCAATCTCCACATGCCCTGCTGCAGTAGATGCTACTTCAAATGTATGCTTTCAGAATGTACAAAAAGCATGTTTTGTAACAGAAAAAATCTCCTCAAGCAGGTCCTGCTAGAAAAAAGGATCAATCACTGTAGTGAAGGGTCTCTTTGCATGAAGATCATCATGCTCATCTTTCGTCAAAGACCAAGCGGCATTTATGAGCTAATAAAAGTAGGACTCCAGAACGCCTGTATTCCCATCACATTTCTGTGTTTTACTGACTTGATGTTTGGCTTTGGGTAAGTTACTTAACCTCACTGTGCCTTTGGTTCCTCATCTGGAAACAAAATAGAACTAAAAATAGTCTTCTAATGGGGGAGTCATGGGGATTGTCTAGTTAATGATCAAAAAGTTCTATATAAATGCTAAGTAGTCTTACTATTCTTGCAGCAGGAGACTACTGATGCGTATGCAGCAGCGCAGCATGCACCCTTCAATCATGTGATCCTCTCTAGGTACCTCTCCCCTTGCCAACCTCACAGTGACCTCAGGACTGATGTTGGTGAATCTCAGACTTCCTGTCAATTCTACTCAACTTACCCACTTTAGAAAGCAAAGTGGCAGCTGCTTCTCTGACAAGGACTGACCCAAGAGGGCAGCATATTGGAACATCATCGGTAGTTTTACCCATTCCTAGACTCCTGGAGTCCTCTGATAGAATTAAAGGAAGCAGGTTGGTTTACTACCTGCTCCCATATGTGTTATTGATATGTGCACATGCAATTACACAACAACACACACACACACACACACACACACACATGCAATCTCATGTCTAGCAATTCATTTAATTTGGAACCTTAGCAGTTAAACAGTGGAATAGTCTAATGAGGGAAGCAATAGTTAGCCAAAAACACACAAAACTCTTAACACCATTAATATTAAGAATCTGTACACCGTACCTTTAGTATATCTATATTTTGCCTGGACTATGGATAAAATGCTCTTGCCTTCTCTGAGCACATGTAAGCAAGCTGTCAGGTGCAAGCCTTCCCATTTGCATGTCTCTGTTTTACCTCGTCTTTTTGCATCAAATACTTGACTCACTGATTTACCCCAACACCCATCTTATTTTCATGAAAGATCTAGCTCAAGTATGATCTCTTCTCCAAGTGTATCTTTGACTTTCCAAGACCTGAGTATTTTTCATCTCAGTGTGCTTTAACACTCCCCACCCCTCATCTGCTTCTAAATATTTTGCACCTTACATTGCTATTCACCTTTGCAAACACATCCCAGACATTAACAAGAGTCTCTTGGCTGTTTGAGAACAAACATAAATTTAAACACTTAACAGAAAATGCAGTGCTCTCCTTCAGATTTGTGCAAACTCCTTTAGGGACTTACATTTCATGTAGTCACCTTTGACGATAGGCTTATATCTCTTCTGAAATATTTCACATTATAGCTCTTCTTATCACCCCAGTGTACTGTCTCTGTTTTATTTGGATACAGATAAATGTGAAGCTCAGCCCTTTCTCAACTTCCACAGACCCTCTTTTCCCAGTTGGGAACATTTCACAGTGCAGCTGCCGTAACTGAGAAAATGGGTCATAGAGGGGGATCCCGCTTTACAGCAACACAACCATCTTTACTTTGAACATGGGAGATCTTGCCTTATCCACCTCCTGTCCAGGGGCCTTTTATTGATTGCACCATACCCAAAGCCCAGACCATCTGCCTCGTATCTTTGTTTCCTTGTCTCATCCTTTCCCACAAAATGTTTTCTCTTTCAGGGTATGCAAGCTATCACTTTTCTTATTTGGTTTCTGGATATTCCTGTCACACATGTCTCACCTTTTGACCCAAAATATCAAGATATTTTTGCCCCAAAGTCAGTTTCTTTTCCAAGGAAAATTTCCCGACTACTGTTTTAGATGCCATTATTCCATGCTGTACATATGTATCCTCACTGTAAATTATAGCAGAAGCTCTTCTAGACTGGATTTCTTCTCACTCTTATTTATATTTTTAATGCTCAAAACAAACTAGGTGCTTTGGAAACTGATTGGTGATGAAATGATTTCTGGATGCCAAGCTTTGTGTTCAGCATTATGGAGATTACACAGGTAAATATGATGCGGAATCTGTTCTGAAGACGCTCATGGTGTAATGTGACACTGAAGTAGGGGGTCATAGATGAAGGAAAAGGTGAGAAAGAAGAAATAAAAAAATTGAAATGTGTTATGTACATGTACCACCTTCCCATCATGACTATAATCATTATATACCACAAACATGTACTGATAAAAATAAATTTTTAGAAAGGAATTAAGCATGATAGAGCTAGAAATGTAGATCAATAGTAGTGTACTTGCCTAGCATGGGTAAATCCCAGAAGTCTATTTCCAGTAGCACAAGAAGAAGGGGAGGAGGACGAGGAGGAAGAGAAGAGGAAGGAGGAGGAAGAATAGGAGGAGGAGGAGGATTTAGGTGAGCTAATTATGATGATGATGACGAAGATACTGATGGTGGCAACTAACAGTAGGATAGAGGACATAGGTTGCCTTGGGCTGATAACCTAATACACAAATATTTACAAACATTAGTAATTAGGAGTAAAGTATACATAATTATATCTATGTCCATACATGGGTATTTATATATACCCATGTATAGGTATTGTTTTCAATGTATAGGATTTGACAAAATGATGAAATATCAAGGAATTTTTTTCTATAAAGTTTATCATTTCTCAACACCTAATGTGTTTATTTCAATGTTTTTCATTTTAAATTAATATGTTAAAATAATTTAAGATTCAGACATATATTTAAAGAATAAAATTGCCAATGCTTAATAAGTATTTCTATTTTAGAAATAAAACACTGATGATATAGTTGAAGTCTTCTGGGTGACTCAGCCTAGATTCCTTTCTCCCTATCAGATACAATTAATCTAATATTTTAGGCTTGCATGCATACTTTCCCAAGTCACACCATAATAAAAATTTGCAACAAAAGCCTTTCTGGAGACAAACTTTTGATTACAAGTGGACAGACTGTTTAACCCACTACCCAGACCAAGATGGATTCCTAGTTGTCCTCATATCCCAGTGGGTATATTTTTTACTAATTCACCATTTGAGGATGCAACCTTTCATGGTTTCTGGCTTTATCATGGATTATCAAGTCCAGCTCCCCACAACGTGTGGACTGGAAGCCTGTCTTATCTCCTGGGACAGACAGAACCACTGAAACAAAAGCCCATACTCACTCATTCTCCCCGTTCCCAACCTCCTTTCCCTTCTTATGGGAGCAAGAAATTTATGTTCAGTTTACACTTTTGATCCAATTTTATGCTTATTTCTGGCCTCTGAGAATTTGGTTTCTTTTCTTGTGAGCTTAGCTATAAACTTAAAAAATATGTTTGCTATTTTTATTTAGGGTTTTTACTCTTTCACATTGTTAGAAATGTAATTGTTCTTACAGATTTTTTTCAGTTCAGCATTCCTCTTTATGACTTTTAAGGGGGATAAGTTTGTTTGCTAGTCAAGTCCACCCCTAATATATACCCTGGTGATCTAATTTACTATAGTATTGTATATGCCTGGGAAAGTAATTAGCACAGAGTTGATTTTCAATAAGAACATATTGCTTAAATTTATTAATTATTTTGATATATGTAAGGCACCTTGGAATATTTTGTATTTAATTCTGTATTGTTTAATGTCTTTAAGTCCTAGAGATGGAATTTTGGAACAATTCCAGACTGCCGAATAGTCAGCAATAGGGCAGGCAAACACAATAATGATGAGTGAATGAATGCATAGCGTCAGTATCAGCAAGCTAAAAAGGATTCTGCCTTACACGGCTTCAGAGCAGCCAAGCTGTCCAACTCGAAAATCTGTCGCATGAAATCGTGAAACAATGCTAGAAGATCAAGCATTAATATCTACACAACATTCCTTGGGATCTTTTCAGAAAATGATGCTGTGAAGTGAAAATTTAATGAATGCAGGAAAAAAACAATATTTATTCCTTCTTTTATAGAAATAAGACATGAAAGAGAAAAATAAAGACCTTAAGGGCACAAGAAAGGATAGAGAAATGTGGACTTGCTAGTTTGTCCATTCATTCAACAGGCATTTTTGAGCACCTACAACTGCCTAAAGTATGTATCAGCACTGGGGATATCAACATGTTTGAGATGTGAACAAGCATCTATTTCATCCCAAGTTCTACCCTTGAATGCACTGAACCACAAAGGTTCTCAAATTTCCTGCCCATTTGTATTATTTGGGAGCATTCTGAAAATTCTCATACCCCAAACTGAAGCCATACTTACTAAATCAGAATCAGAATTCAGTGAGGTTTGAGCATTAATGATTTTATATTCCCCTGAGTGATTTCAAAATCCAGCCAAAGTGAAAACTTCCGAGTCTGCTGCATCTCCACCAGTTCGCATTCTACCCTGAGCTTCATGTTTTCCCACTTTAAGTTCTGTGGAGGGGGTAATTGTGCCTATCTTCTTATCCTTAGCATTTAACACAGTGTCTGAGAACTCATGCGAACTGAAGCCACCAGTTGACTGAAGGAATGGATCTGCACTGCCCTCCAAGAGTAGAATACAGAAACCTGGGGAGTAAAAGCATAAAAAGGCTTTATTCATCGTTGGAGGAAATGTTCCCTCACTTCTGATTCCCAGACACAGCCCTGGACTCTATCTGCCTGATTTATTCACTGACAGCCCAGGAGGTAGGTGGTTCCTGTGATTGATGCGTTTGGATGCATAAGGAAGCACAACTGGTTCAGGCCCGATGATCATCCTCTTTGGAGTGAAAGGAGGCAACATGCAACACACATCCCTTCTTCCTCAGGAAGTGCTGCCCTGTGGATCGGTCATTTGGCACAGTAATCTGCCCGGATCCACAACTGGCTTCCATACTGTTGCTTGAACTCCAGTAAGGGTGCTGGGTGTCATCAGAAAGGGTGAGGCTTTGGTCTTCATCTGCCGCTCCTTTGTTGTCCCTCCCTATTCAGAACATAGGTGGGAAAAGAGGAAGCTACTTAGTAAGGATCCTCTCAGAGTCCCAAAGGCTATAATGGAACCGAATATGTCACCTAAGCCACTGCACCTCTGCAGCTCATGCTACACTGCGGTGTCCCATGGGGAAGTTTGGAATGGTTACAACTGGCTGCATCACTTTTTACTTTTCTCCTTTATAAATAAATAGTATTTCAGATCCTTTGATGACATATTTCTGGAGTAGCTCTCAATCTCAAATCTCCTCAGAAGGCATTTCACTCTACCTTTCCTAGTTATGCTGTGCTGCTCAGCCATGAACCTTGGGGTCTCCTTAAAGATACCAAATGAGACTGAGATACCTTAGTCTGGAGTAAACATGCCAGATTTCTAACCAGACTGGAAAAACTAAGTCTGTGTAAATGTCCATGTTCTGTATCTATATGTTCATAAGTTCTTTTTATTTTCCTAAACAAAATGGAAAGAATCAAGCTATTGCCCCATATACAGCTGATAAATCAGAAGTATTTTCTCTGTTATAAATGAGAAAATTTATATATCATTCAGTGGAATTTTTAAAAACAAAAACGTAAATCTTTTAGATCTATATTCATTAGGGAGATTGGCCTGTAGTTCTCTTTTTTTTCTAGCTTTGGTATCAGGGTGATATTGCCTTTAGGATCAATCCTACATGCCCATATCTTACACGGCTATCTGAGTAATCACTCTGAAGATAATACGTAATGTAACAACCATTGTTAATTTCCTATCACCTTGTTTTGAAATGCTCTATCATTTTTATTAGCTTTATGTTGTTTTGCTTATGTCTTTGTTTTTGTTCTCTTTTAAAAAAAGAAATCTTCTAGAACCAATGTTCACTAGAAGCACAGGGATATAAATCTGTGTTTCAGACTCCCCAATTTTTCTGAAAATAAAGAATGGTAGATGATAGATACTTAGCTTAGTTATGTTATGACTGGTGTCTTGAGTTCATATCCTACAAAATGTAAGTGCACCTGACTAGAGATATAAAACTGATCCAATTATTGGATTAGTGAACAGAAGCAAAAGAATGAAATTACTCAATAATTTTCTCCTTGTGAAGAGTGAGGGAAGAAAACTTAAAATGTGGGCAGATGTTTTCATCTGCTGCAAAAGATCATTTACGCAAGGTGAGGTGGCCTCTTTCCTTCAGGAGCACTTACCACTGAGCCACAACTTCAGCAGCAGCCCCCAGTTAGAATGAGGGAGATTAGCAGAGACAAAAAACCAGGAGCTGATGCTGTATAATTTATTTCACGAGTCACAGGGATGGGCTCAAGGAAGGAATATAGTGAGATTTTTACTAAATGCTGTTATAAATTCCATCTTCCTATTCACGGTTTCCACTCTGTCTGCCTAAAAGTAGCTGAGATTTGGCAAACAGAATTATCTTGTTGAAATATGTAGCAATTTTCCAACACTGAAATTCAACCTACCCCAACAGAGTGACAAATTGTAGGCCCATAGCGAAGTATTCCTGAGTCCAGCTATGAAATTTCACACAGGAAAAGAATTCACATCTGTTCTTAAATGACAATAAACTAGAAAGATAGAAGATTGATTCCAGAGTCTCTGCTTATAGCTATGGCTACAGCTGTGAAAGACACAAGGACTGAAAGGCATTCTCTCCTGTAAGTATAGACATCAGGCTAGTAATTCATTGAGCAGGAAAACAAGCTAACAAGCAGTTTATACTATGCGCACTGTGTTTTCTCAACATAATATGAAGGGGCTGAGATCAAAGTGGTGGCTCCCACTGAACAATTCAGAATCTGCTTCCATGAACATCTTTGAGTGCTGAGCACCAGGACCTATGCAAGTCATTTGATCTCTATT
This sequence comes from Dinomys branickii, assembly GCA_004027595.1. Lineage (NCBI taxonomy): Eukaryota > Metazoa > Chordata > Mammalia > Rodentia > Dinomyidae > Dinomys > Dinomys branickii. Next base: position 42,946 of record PVLD010015055.1, read on the forward strand.
ACCTTACTTGCTACTCACAATGGTAAGCAATTCTGAAAATACCCCAAGTAGGACCATTCTTCTTAATGAAACAGGCAGAACACAATTGTCACAGTAAATATTTATATAGAAAAAGAAAGATTTTGTGCAATACTGGAAATGGGGATCACACTGAAGAAATACCAGGTAAAATGTATTTCGGAATAATAATATAATTTTAGTGTGTTTAAAGTAAAAATGAAAGTAGTGAAGTACTTTCACATTCTCTTTAATTTTTTTCCCCATTTCCTCCTTTCCAATTTTCCCAGTCCACCAAAAGTTATTTCTTTCTGGAAGGAACTTTGAGGCAAGAACTGACAGAATCCTATAATAGATTAGGTTTTGAGAAAGGAATTATGCAATAGATTTTATAGCAGTTCACTCTCTGGGTCTATAAAGGAAGCGCTAACTTAGGGAAAAAACAGATATACTGACTCACGAAGAAGTGAGGGGCAAACCAGAACAGTTGTATAACAGACCGGCAGAATTAACTGATCCTTACTAAGACTGCACCCTTGGCCAGCGTCTCTCTCTTCCCAACTCCTGCATGACACCCGACAGCCACAGATCTACTCACTACTTTTACAAGTTCAACTTTCACAGACTCTAAATCTATGTGGACCTCTGCACTGATTTATTTTATTCAGCCTAATGTGTGCCAGCTTCACCTGTGTCACAAAGAGAGGATTTCCCACTTTTTCAAGGCTAAACTGGGCACTGTATTAAATTTTCCCCTCTATACTTATGTGATAACATATTTACCTGATTAAAGCTTTGTCCTTTCTTTTCCATCTTCTACTTCTTTTTTGGGGCTGGCAGTTGAACCGAGTCTGCCTGAAGCCAGGCAAGCACTCTAGCATTAAGCCACATTGTGGCATTATTTTTCCATTTTATTTTGAGACAGGGTCTCACAGGTCTGGGCTTTCCTTGAACTTGAAATCCTGCTGCCTCAGACTCCTGAGTAGCTGGGGGATTACAGATGTTCCCTGACAGGGTCCATCTAGATTTGTTCTTCAACCCAATATTACTGTGGATTCTTCCAATGTATTAACACAGGTTGCGTTACTATTTATTTGCTTCTTCAATTTCTTTCATCCATGTTTGATAATTTTCAATGTGCGAGTCATTCATCTCCTTAGTTAAATTTATTTCTCTATATTTCTTTTGATCCTACTGTAAATCATATATTTTTCTTGATCTATTTTGTAGTTTAATTTTAGTGTATAGGGATGCTAGTAATTACTATATTGATTTGGTATACTATAGCTTTACTAATTTGTCTATTAGTTCTAAAAGCATTTGGAGTTATACGTGTAAGGTCATAAGATCTACCAACCTCGTCATTTCAACTGCTTCCCTTCTGATTTGTGTGCCTTACCTTTTTTCTGGCCTAATTGTTCTGGTTAGAACTTCCATTACTATGTTGTAGAGAAGATGTGACAGTAGCATTCTTGTCTTGTTTCTGATCTTAGAGAAATAGCTTTCAGGCTTTCATGATTGAGTACTGTTGTAGTTTGGGGTTTTGCAAGGGGAAACAATATACTACAGGACACTTAATCATAAAATTATTTTACAATAGTTGCCCAAGGAATCATATGTAAAAATGAGTGCAGGAAATCTGTCCACACACTAAATACCTAAGAATCCAGCTGAGGGCCTCAATCCCATGGCAATGTCCTGCATGAGTCCAACTGAAGACCTAAAGCCCATAAAAATACATTCTACAAGTCCAACTGGAGTCCTAGAGCCCATGACAATGTCTGATGGAGGCCTGTTTCACAGATCTGCACTGGGAAGGTCCAAAGGTCAGTGACGGAATCTAGAAACTCTGTGCCAGCAAGACAAAGGATCTGTGCTAGCAGGCTGAAGGATCTGAATTGGAGCCAGAAAGCACCACTCAGAGTAAAGACCAGAGCTCTCCCCTCTCCTGAAAAGTACCACAGCCATCCTCAGCAATAGTGAGAGCTCCTCTGATGATGAAAATGCCAAGCTCCCATCAAGAAAGCCAAGGTGACAAGCTTCTCCAGGAAACTGAGCAGTGCACCATCTTCCCCCTTGGAGCCAGGAAGTGATGCTCAAGGTAAGGACCAGATCTCCCACAAAGTGAACTGAAGCCATTCTCAGCAATAGTAAGGTCCTGAGCTCATTCAACAAAGAGAACAGCTAAGTTCATCAGGAAAGCCAGCAGGACAAGCTCCTCCAAAAGAACCAACAGCAGCCCCATGAAAACCAACAGCTCCCAAAAGCTCCCAAAAGTTCCCAAAAGCTCCCAAAAGCTCCCAAAAGTTCCCAAAAGCTCCCCAAAGCTCCCAGCAGCTCCCCCAACAGCCTCTACATGTCTTCCTCTCCAGTTCTGCCTCTTATGCTACTGGCAACAATCCTCAGGTGGGCCTCCCACAGGCAGCACCAGGCTGGTTCAGTTTAGCTGAGGGTTGTTTCAAGTTGAACACCAGTTGTCAATCCACCACAGGTATGATATTAATAGTGGGTTTTTCCTACTTGAAATTTAAGGTACGTTGTTTTCTGATTTTTAAGAGATTTTATCATGAAAGGGTGGTGAATTTTTAAAATGTTATTTTCTGCATCTATTGAGATGATCATGTGGTTTTATTCTTCCTTTTGTTAATGTGATGGATCACGTTTGTAAATCTGTGTTATGTTGAACCATCCCAGGAGCAGAGGAGTAAATCCCACTTGGCTGTGGTAAATGATCCTTTTGGTGTTCTATGAGTTGTTTGCTAGCTTTTTATTGTTGCTGAGGAGTTTTCATCTGTGTTCCTCTAGGATGTTGCCCTGTAATTTTGTTCTCTTCCAGTGTGCTTGTCTTGCTCTCATACCAAGGTGCAGGCCTCATAAAATGAATTTGGAAATATCTCCTCTTCTTAATTGTTCAGAAGATCTTGAGAAAGATTATTGCTAGTTCTTTAAATACTCGATAGAATGCAATCATGAAGGCATTAGGTCCCGAGCATTTCCTTTCATAGGTTATTTTTTAATGGTTAAATTCTTTAATGATTTTTCATCCATTTAGCTTTTCTATTTACTCAAGATTGAGTCTAGGAATTTATTAATTTCTTCTAGATTATCTAACTTTTTGGCAATTATTATTCATTATGGTTTATTATTGTCTCTTGTATTTCTAGGGTATCAGTTCTAATGTTTTCTCTCTCATTTCTGATTTCACTTGTTTAAGTGTTCACTTTTTTTTTGGTCTAGCTAGTTTGTTAATTTTATTTATCTTCCAAAAATTCAACCAAGGTGGGATATCTACAGAGCAAGATGCAATATGTACAACCTTTGAAGATAGTCATAGTGTGAAAAGTTTATTTAAATATATCAAAAATGCATCAGATATTTCTAATGTACCCCTTTAAAGTGGAATAAAATGTATTTATGTATGTATAATTACATTAGATGATAACACACCACTTCTGTTTTTCTTCCTATCCATACATATGAAAATAATACATTTGATCTATAAGATTTTTAAGTATGTTTTGTTTCTAGTGCTCTTCAAATGTTTCAACATTATACTTGCAAACTGTAGAAAAATTATTTAGGTATTAAGACAAATTTGGCCTCTAGAAGAAATCTGCATCACTGTAAAAGAGACTTCCCAAAAATGATAAATGAAGAAAATGGCAAATTAAAATACTAAAAGACATTTTTAAATGCAGACATAGAGTCATTAAGTTAACTGATTTGATTAATTTTCTATTTAGAACAGTCTAAAATATCTTACCTACAGGAAATGAGATTGTAAGGAAAATGTTACAACAGTTTTAAAAAGTAAGTTATATTTGGGTAATTGTTTTACTTTGCTACATTAACTAAGAAATAAATATAGATATAATGACAGGATTTTGTTTTGTTGTTTTATTTTTGGCACTGGTGATTAAATGCAGGCTCTATGCCCTGGGCTACGACTGATTCTTTTAAAATTGTCTATAATTTTTCTTTTTTTTAGATAAGTCCTTGGTAGGTTGCTAACTTATCCAGATGGGGCTCAAACTTTCAATCCTCTGCCTCAGCCATCCCAGAAGGCTCAGAACACCAAAAGAGAAAATTAACTCCAGTAAGGGTCTTTGGATATTAGTACCACTAATATAACTGTGATTGTGATTAATTACCAACCCTCCTTTCCTAAAAGCATAGCTCCCTCTCACAAAGGAAAATTTCATACTGTTAAGCAAATTGTAGGCACTTAACACACTCCAACAACCCCCAGATTAAGTAGGAACATCCCCTTGGTCATGCTGAGGGACCAGAGTAGAAAGGAAGAGGATCAGGGACATCACGAAGAAGGTACCGGGCATAGGGCCACTGAAGGTGGCATTTCAACTTCAATCACACAATCCAGAAAACAGCTAACACATGTGAGGCAGAAAGGTTGCTTGTGAAGTGGAAAGTTCTTCAGGAGAAGAATGCTGGGGTGGGTCAGTTAATTGACTTAGGTCCTGGGCCAAAAACAGGAAGAGTTAATTAGTTTATTAGAACTATAGAGAGAACATTAATATCTGAAATACAAGCTAACAGCCTTTGGAAAATTCCCCAATGTAGCAGGGATGCTCCAAATGCACTGGCCTTGGAAAAGCCAGTCTTCCCTCTTTGTTTCATCTAGTTAGTTTATTTTGGGTCGTTTTTGAAAAATCCAGTTCCATACTGGCAAGTGTTTGCCTGGCAAGTATTTTCCCTTTAAGTCAACGTCTTGAGCTTTAACAGCTGAAATGAAGCCATTTTGAAAATACAATAAAAAAGCAGAAGCTAGAAAGACTGTGGAAACTTACTTAACAGCATTAACTAAAGATGGCCAGAAATTTGCCCCTGGGAACTGTGTAGTGCTTTTGGTGGGGCTGTAGCATATAGCACCTGAGGTAACTGATGTACAGAATGAACAAGCCAATAAATACTAGTTGTAGAATTTCTGCCATTTAAGGGGGATGGAAGGGTTAAGTTGATGGTAAGTCCACAACGCTTTTCTTTTATAAGATCTGCTAAGCCTAGTTGACAATCATATTTCAAATCCATTCATAAGGTCCCTGTAGAAGAATTAACAGCAAGTGTCATGCATCTGGACAGTCACCAAACTACCAAACAAAGACCGTGTATACACGTTCAGCATTAAAAAATGTGCTAAGCCATTACTTCTGGTGAATCCATTCAGCATAGTTTTCAAACGCCTCGTTTCTAACCTGAAGCATTAAAATATCCTTTAATAAATTCTAACTGATAGTAACTGAGCAACAGAAAGGGCTGCGGGTAGGGGGTAGGGAGACTTATTAATATCTCCTAATTTTTCTTTGTGTTTTGAACTCAGTTTTTTGTTTCTGTTTTTATTTCTTTTTAATGTGGAGGTTCATTATGAGAGTTTGGAATATGCTGGGACTCTTCAGCTAAAAGCATAAACTCCCTAACAAAAACGTAGTACTGGCACTGTACAGGTTAACTGTTTGCATATCACAAACCACCCCAAAACTCAGTAGTTTAAAGCAGGAACCCTTTATTATGTTTGGTGGCTCTAGAAGCTGACAGGACTGTGCTCTGAGGGGGCTGGGATCAACTCATGTTTCTTGAGCTTGCTGCTGCCTTCAGTCAGGCGTCCGCTCAGCCAGAGGCTAGTGATTCAGGATGCCCTATGTACCCAGCTTTATTCAACACTGTTTTAAAAAAACTCTTCTAGCAGGCTGTGTCAGGCTAGATCTCATAGTGGTGGAAAGGTTCAAAAGAAAGCTAGGGCGGAAGGCTCAACATCTTTCAAAGCCTGGACTGAAAACTGGCCCATCATTAGTTTTGTCACATTTCATTAATCACAGCATGTCACAGGCCCACTTCCACTTCCAGGAGGCATGGGAAAAAAATGTGTTTAGTAAGGGATGTGAAGACAGAGAAGGGTAGAAAATTTGAGTCATTTTTGCAATCAATTTACAGGAAAAATGCAACAGACACATGCAAACCCAATTTATATAGACATGCATGACACGCAAACCCGGTGTATACATTCTTCTTTGTACCCACATCTGTGACAATGATACTCCTACCTCAAGTACCTCTAGGTTCAATGGGAAACTGATGATTAAAGCTAGATTTAGTGGACCTACTTGCTTGATTTGAATCCTGGTCCTAAAATTTAATATCTGTGTCACCCTAGGAAAATATCTTATCTTCCACTGCCTTGAGAGTCTCATCTCTAACACAGTCTTATCTATATAATATCTTCATCAAATTATTGGTGGGAGTGTTGAATAATTTATTTACAGGTTTTTAAACAAAGCCCAAAAGGTTGTCATTGCCTATATTTTTGATGGTTTTGTTATTAGCATGGATAGGAAAATATTTTTAGAAGATATAAGTTATTGGAATGTGGAAGTCAAATATCTTTCCAGCTTGATTTGCAAGTGATCAGGCCAAGCATCAATAATTCATGAAGTAAAATACAATAACAAACACGTATGTCCTGTGGCCTAGGTTTTAACCATGTCTAAATTATTTTACTGAACTCTTGCTGAATCCTTCTAACTATTAATAGGCAAAATTTATACAGGCTCTGTACTTCACTTTTTGCAAAAAATGGGATTCTGAGTTCACTTTAGTGTATTTTTTAAAAAAGGCTTTATCAAAGTAATCTATCATTACAGGACCACTCTCCAGATAGGAACAGAGGGAAATATTTTATTTTATTTTTATTTTTTATTTTAAAAAAATACAAGTACAAAAACATATTGACAAACAGACACCAATTAGCATAAAAAATAGTACAATCACAACTAATCTATAGACAAGGTGATATGATCTCAGCAGTGGTTATTGCTTTATCCATTAATATCTTCGAAGTGCAAATATATAAACCCATATACAGACATGCAAATTTAGTCAGACAATTAATCCTCTCAACAACAGAAAAAACACAAAAACCAAAAATCCAAAGACAAAAAACAAAACAGGCAAACATCAACAACAGCAAAAACAACAACAACAACAACAAAAAAACACCAATAGTTGCTGCTTTACATATTGATATCTTCAAAGTGTGTGTTCAGGATAACA
>PVLD010015056.1:0-37818 GCA_004027595.1 Dinomys branickii
GTTTTCTTTTTATTTTGCTGGTGATTTCTTTAGGTGTGCAAAAACTTTTCAGTAGGATGAGGTCCCAGTTATTGATTCTTTGAAGTGTTTCCCTCGCAGTTTCATTTTTGTTCATGAACTCTCTGCCTACTCCTATGTCTTCAAGATTTTTACCTACTTTCTCCTCCAATAGGTTTAGAGTTTCTGTTTTAATGTTGAGATCTGTGATCCATTTTGACCTGAGTTTGGTGCATGGTGATAGACATGGGTCTATTTTCAGTTTTCGGCAAGAGGCAAGCCAGTTTTTCCAGCACCATTTATTAAACAGGCCATCTTTTTTCCAGTGAGTTTGGTTGGCCCCTTTGTCAAATATTAGGTGGCTGAGTGTGTTTTTTGTTGTGGTTGCATCTTCCAGTCTGTTCCATTGATCCTCAGGTCTGTTATTTAGCCAGTACCAGGTTGATTTAATTAGCTTTGTAGTATAATTTCAGGTCAGGGATTGTGATTCCACCTGACTTGTCCTTATTGCCCAGGATTGCTTTTGCTATTCTGGGTCTCTTCTGGTTCCAGATGAATTTAAGGCATATTTTCTCTAGATCTGTGAGGTATGCCATTGGTAGTTTAATGGGAATTGCATTGAATCTGTACAACAGTTTTGGTAGTATGGCCATGTTCACAATTTTGGTTCCTCCTTATTTCTTGTCAGTTAAGCATTTTGCCACGTCACCTAACTTTAATGAGCAAACATGGGTACATATGGTATAAGGTTTGCATATCTCAATGCAAAGGGATTTTGGAGCTAGGGTAAGAAATTAGTTGTTTTAATTCCCAAAGTTACATACAGTTTTATGGGGCTTTTTTTGTTTTCTAAATTCTTGATAATATTTTCACAGGATTTGTGTCCAAAAAATGGCTGCAGAGATCTCACTTTTCTTCTTGCCAGATGTTCCAGAAAGCAAAAGTGGAGCCAGTTAGGATTTATAGAGCTGAGGATGACACAATGGGGGCTGGATGGTCTTCTAGCCCATGTTCCAATTCTGGCCTCTTTCCTAACAATCATGTCACCTGACAAAAAGCCCTTCGTCACTCAGACTTCTATTTTCACATTTGTGAAGTGGCTGTCCTTCACAGGACTTCTGTGAAGATTAAATGAGAGACCTATGAAATGACTGCTTGGCACAGAGAAAGTCCTTCATGAATGTGAATCTCCTTCCTGTTCAGTGTTAGTGAAAAGTGAACCCTGTGTAAAGCACAATGTCACTGTAGGATGCTTGAGGTCTGGATTGTTGGTCTACTTGGTTATAACAAAATGATAATGAGATCAAGGTCCCAGGTGTTAAGTCTCCATGAAGCAGATAGCCTTTTTCTCTAACTGGCTTTCTCTCTGGCTTCTTCATCATAGTTATCAGGTAATAATATCAGGTAATAATCAGTCACAACCACTGACCACTCACCTTCACTATCAGGAAAAATAACTGAACAGAATGTGGGTCAGTAATGTTACTTTTGCATATCAAGTGCACTATAGAGCTTAATTACAAGATATTGAAATTTTTTCTCTACTATGACTCTATCCATAACCTTCAGAAAGAAGACAAAATGCCCATGAAAAGTAAGAGAGGTGACCTTCTAGTTTCAGCTCACATTAATTGTACAGTATTTTTAAAGCTTATTTGTTCAAGCTAAGGGGTTGAGCAAGCTCTTGCTGAGCAGTTAATGGTTCCGTATTTCCCTTCCAAATCTGTGTACTTCTGGTGCATGACTCATTGCTTTCGGGTGCAATAACTTGAACTACATAAAACCAATTTTAATTCTAAATATAATTTTGATTCTTAGGGAAATAATATACAGCCTGCATCACTTGAGTTACAAGATAGATAAAAATAGTTGGAATTAGGTTATCATCTGTACAGCAAGAAGGGTGATTTCTCAGCTGCATTTTGAATTGCGGCATAGAGCAATTTGACAAGTAAAGTTTATTTAAATATGGCACAGAAGCACACAGTCCTCTCTAAGGTATTCAGCTAATTGGAGAATGATGCCAGTTTTGTGCTAAAGCATTCACTATCATTCTCTTTTTCTCTGATTTTAATAAGCTTTGGTACCTTATTTCTTAAGAGCAATATATTCGCTATCCTTCAGCATCTCGTGTGATCTAAGTTGTTACCTTAAATTGGCAGCATTTACATTGTTAAGAAGAAGAGTGGCTGTTGGTTGATGGGCCATTACGTTTGGTTTTAGGGTTTTCCTCTCCAGTTTACATTAATCAGTTTTATGTACCTTGTGCCTCGTTTCTTTCTCCCAGTTCACATAAATATTGATGTCATCTTCAATTGGAAGTTTCAGAAAAGAAATTAGAAATGAGAAAGCTGGCTCCAACCGCCATCAGCTGTAAAACCAATTGCAGGCATATCTATCAAGATTAGCTACCTTTTCAGTACATAAAATCCATTTATGCAAAAGGAAAATCAAATAAACTCTCATTTAAAAATAACTGTATTTTTCTTCCATTTCCATCATTAAAAATGACTTTCCAACACTACTGGTCAATTTACAGTATTTTTCTAATAACTCGTATGAGTAATGTATTAGTTTGTAAAATAAATAATCATACTGCACATTGTTTAACTGTTTGCTTCTTCTATTCAGTGTGGCGTTCTAGTTTTGGAGTGACTTATCTTAAAACAAGACCATAAAATAATTTTACGGTTTAACCAGGTTGAGATCTTCAAAATACCTACTTAGTAAAGAAATAACTTGGTAGCACTCCAATAGGGGGTGAGTGGAAATAGAGATAAGTTTTTGATAGGTGAATGCTCTGGAGAGTCCCAACAGCAGCAGTCAACACAAAGCTGGCAGAGAGGCGGGTTGGAGAGCAGTCACTGTATTTGCCTAGAACTTCTTCTTTTTGGTAGTGGGGATCGAACCTAGGACCTTGCACTCGCCAGGCCGCCATGCCTAGACTATTTTGACTCCTCATTTTCTATCCTGTTTTGCTAGAAAGCTCTACTGTCTAATACAGTAGCTAATTTGTGGACACATAAATGTAATTTAATTGAAATTAAATAAAATTTAAAATTCTCATCCTCCATCACAGTAGCCCCATTTCAAGGGCTCAGTGTCCTTCCTGTCGTTAGTGGACACCATATTGGTCTAGGAAGATATTGAACATTTCCATGATGACAAAATGTTCCATTGTATTGCTGTACTCTAGAATATCATATAGGTATTTCTCACTGGCATAAAAGGAATTATTAATACTGGGGAATAAATGAAATACCACATTCCAAGCATTGTCTTTGCTCTTCATTTTATCTGAACTTTCAGGAACTGAGGCTTGTGCCAGCCTTAGACCATTACTCTGGCTTCTACTACAAAAAGTCCACTAATAATGGAGTTATTTACGCTTTTCTTCATTTTCTCCCCTTATCCTCTTCTAAACAAAGGCTCTGCTTGCAGCCTCTAATAATTAATGTTTATTATTAAACATGGAATTTGTTTAATAAAAATTTTTAACATTCTTTAGATTGTCTTTAATTTCCAACTTGTTATATATTGCAGTTTATCAGCACTCCATGACGTTCACTTACAATTTTAGAGTGTTTTCCAGCTATCATTCTTTTGCAATTTTTCTTTTTTTCAAAACTGGCAAGATGTGAAGCTGGGCAGGGATTCTACAAATGACTGCAACAGAAGAAGTGCAGCAGGGAGAATGTTCAACAGCTTGGACTCATAGAGAGGTACCCTTTGAGGTCAGGGGATTATCAGTCTCCAGTTAGACTTGGCCCAGTTGTGACTTAAAAGTCAGGACCATAATTCCTCAGACACCATCTGTATGGTGACTCTCTTCTTCATGTGTGTGTCCCTGACCTTTGCTGCAGAAGGACAAGTGTTCTGCTTGTTCTTCACTTCACCTTCCATGGAATTATCTCTCCTCTCCTAAAACCACATCTTTGAATCTTAAATTGCTTGCACATTTGGTCTTGTGCCCTTCCTCCTTGCAAATATCTGTGGAATCCTCATTCTCGTTTTCTTTGAAGGTTTTACTTTACTCCTATAGTCTCTCTAGCACCGAACTCCTACCTCCTTATGAGTGTTGTCCTGCTGAGAGGATCTTTCAGTTCATGAACTGCCAGTTCTTTGCTATGTTCAGGGTTTCATAACTGGCTTTCACGGTCATGTTTTAGACCAGTGAGAGTGAAGTTTTCAGAGCTTTCAGTGACAACAGCCTGGCGCACGTGCCAGAAGTGTGCCACCACTGCTCCAGACCTTGTCAGGTTAATGTTTCTAAGTATTCCAAAATCATCACTTCAATCATCCTATCATTCAACTATCACCTCCTATCTTTTTTCTTACCTTTTCCAATATTATTTCCACAATGCTAAAGGTCCTACTAGAACCTGTAATCCTCTCTTTTTCATACTCTCTCACTCTGATATTCTCACTTCTCACCTTTCCCATCAACTCTTCTGCCTATTTCTTCCTCATACTCTTGTAGGGAAACCGGCACAGTTACCATCGGACGCTCTCTCAACTCTGTATGCATCTTTCTGTACAGGGTTGAGAAAATAATCCCATCATTTTATTTTAAATTAACTCTAATTACTTCAAGTGATCCTTCACTTCTGAGAGGCAATCCGGGTACGTTTCCCTGGTACATCTATTCCATCCTAGATGATCATATTAGGTATTATGTTTTTCTGCTTAAGGCTACAAGTGTGTCTTCATTTATCTTCGTTGTCATTTGATGAATCAAGTTTCTGCTTTACTTTGCGGTTTATTTATTTATTTATTTTGGGTGCCGGGAATTGAACTCAGGACGTTGTGCTTGTCAGACAGGCACTTGTGCCACTGAGCTGTATCCCCTGCCCTTCTGCTCGACTTTGAAAATTATAGCAACTAAAAGAGAGAATTTCTACCAGCTTGGCTATGCTGTCTATTCATCTACTGTGCTTGCGATTATTTCTTCTTCTGTTTTGTTGCTGTAATGAAACTCCAATTAAAGGTCAGTCTTTTTCCTTCTGCACTTGACTGATCCAATCTCTCTTGTTCAGCCACAGGCAATGCTGCAGCAATCGCTTGCTTCTCTGTCTCATGTGGTCAGCGTTAACTTCTGTACTGAATTCCTCTAGTCAACATTCAAACGCGCTGTTATTTCTTCCAGGCTTGAAAAGAAAATCCTTTCTTTCCCTCTATTCCTTCCTGTAAATCACAACTCCATTTTTCTTCTACATTCACACCAAAAATTCATCACTCATTCACTCCCACACTCAATTCAGTAAGGCCTTTGACCCCACCGTTCCACTGAAATGGTGGAAGTCATCAATGATTGTCATGTTGCTAAATGAAGTGGTCATTCCTCTGTCCCCATCTCGCTGGACCTATTGGCAATGTTTGACCCCCTTGATCACTCATTCTTTTTGAAAGGCATGCTCTGCTTATTTACCAGTGGACGCTCCTCTCTCGTTTTCTCTCAGTGGTATTGCTTTCTGCTTGGACGTTTTTCCTGATTGTCATGCATCTGCTTGGTATCTAAATGAACTACTACAGAATTAATTCCTTGACTCTCTCCCTTCTTTTCCTACATTCATTTTTATGGAAAACTCATGAGTTCTCTGGTTTAAATAGATCGAATGGTAACCATTCCTCAATTTATATTTCTAATTCAGATCCTTTTTATTGAGCTTCAGGTTCTATCGCTTTACTTTCTCAATGACAAACATTAGTCACACATTTATCTGTGTAAAATTTCTCCCCAATACACTCACATATCTCCAGAAGCTAGCGTAGAGTACGAGAGAGATCATAAAGAAGATTTAAGGAAGTAACAAGTGGTTAACAAAGATTTTAAGGCACAGAGGTGATGGGATTATGTATAGGTAAAATCCTACTAAAGTAAACTAACAATATTTACCTGAAATAGTCTATGTCTGATTTTAGAGGTGTTGCTGATCTACAGGTGCTAAAATATCAAGCCTAGAACAAAAATAAGTAAAAATCCACAGCATTTTCATTGAAAGCATAGCATTTGGGATCAGAATATTTAACCTCTCCATGAGTGTCAGTTCTCCATCTTTCAAACTAAAATAAATACAGTGTCTGACTCATAGAATATCTATAAGAATTTAATAATGTGGTAAATGTGTATATATGTGTTAGAGAGTGAAACCTTTAAAAATGTTTAATATTTTGTTATGGCAATGATGACTGTGGCCTACATTAGCAGTCCACCAGGAAGAATACTTAGGGAAGTTGAAAAGAGCTTGGGGAAGATCATATGTCAGGTAGCTTCAAAAGATGAGTAGAGCTTGGTCATGACGAGAACCACGAAAGATCCAGAAGACTAGATAAGGATGTTCAGAAAATACATCATAAATAAAATGTGATTTAAAACATATTTTCTTTGTGTTAATTTTTCTTTATGCTAAAGTCCATGTGGCTGAATACGTACGTTTCTTTAAGGCCCTGTAAGATTTCTTTATTGTTATAAAAATTAATACTATATAGGTAAATCTAAAATCATAGGAACACATACAAACACAATTTTTAGATTTTTCTCTCTGGAGACAATCTCTGTTGTCCTTTTGCAATTGTAATTCTTTTTCTAGTCTTTTTGACCATATTTATATGTATTTTTACATAGGTTTACTGTGATATGTGATTGTGCCTTTCTTTCATATTCTTTAATATCCCTAAAGTAATTATACTTGATTGTTTAGACTGTGTTTGACTTTTTATTACCTGGGTATGTACATTATTTCTAAATTACTAGACTATGATAACTATCATTATAAGTTAAAAAGCTGCGTTTCATTCTACAAATCTAAAGTTTGAATCTAGATTCAAACTCAAGTCTGTGTAACTCTAATGTGTACTCTTACAACTTTTAAAACCTACTTGATGATATTTAATTGCTACATAGTAATATTTTACCGAGTGACTATTTTATACTTTACTTAGATATTCTCTTATTTCTGGATAATTTGACTACTTGCAACTTGTCACTCTGATAAATGTTGCCCTTACGGACATTTTTGGGTGTGTGCCATTACCTGTATTTAGGAATGATACATCACAAGAGATTCCTAGAATTCATTGTTAGGCCAAAAAGCCTGAATTCTTCATGTATTGACATGTCGCTTTCCAGAAATACCCATGGCATTTCTGGTATTCTGTAAACAGTTTACTTCATTGAAAAGATTTCCTACCTTTGATTGATGGGCCATAGATATAGTGCTTTATTGATCACCTTGTAATGAATTTGCTACTATAAATGATTCAGTGCAGTAAATTCTTTATCCCAGTCTGTAATCTACAAAACAGTTACTTACCCATAATAGTAACAATTTTAAAAAACGGATCTGATTGTGGGCTTAAGTAAAACCCCAGGAAAACTGGGATTGTTTCTAAAAAGCCCAATTCAGTAATAAAAAGTATAACAATGACAACAAATGCAAAAATCTTTCTGATCTATCTGAAAGTGTTTTGTTTTCTGAATAAAGAATATGTTATCATATCTCAACAAAGGAAAGTTTGCGCTCACACATTCTATTAGAGATGAATGGTATTCTGAGGTGAGACTTTGATCACCCTTCCTGTTTCTAGCACACACTTTCATGTTGGCAGTAACTGAAATGTATCCAAATAGACTTCAAAGCTCCCAAATGTTCTAAATTTATTTCTCTCAATTTCTTTGGTTTAAAACTAGTTTGGAAATCTCACAAGGCCAACTTGTCTTCAGTAATTTCTAGTGCTTCTTGTTTAGGGCAGGCTAGAAAAAGCTCTGAGAGGCTGCTAAATTTGGTGTTTGGCAAGAACCATAACACACAAGGAGAAATACATGAAGTGTAAAACCTAAAATATCAAAACTCTCTGACATTTCAAACTAATTTCAAATGTACAGAGATTATAAAATCACAACATCTGGATAACTCAGCTGTGTGGACAATATATACTAGCGAAAGGAAAAGAAATAATGCGATAGCAGATTGCTTTATGCTGTGAGCCTGAGCCTGTGTATGAATAGGGTCATTTAGTGTAAGGAAAAAAAGTATCTACATGCTGTGTTTCCTAGTGATTAAAAATGGTGTTAAATTTCACCAGAAACAAACATATAATGAATAGACCTGCAAGGATAGGTTACTATTATAAGAGCTAGAAATGGTCACTGGAAGGCCTGGATTGAAGTGTTGGTTCCAAATACACTTTATATACTATCTAAAGACAATTTACTCAAATGATTTTCACCGTAATTTCATCTGAAAACAAAATGGAAGTAATATATATGTCATTTTAAATAGTACTGAGCATCAGGATGAGGCGTGTTCATGCAAGCACTGTGGAAAAATCTAAAGCCCTATATAAACATGAGGCGTTATTTTTATTTTTATAATTGAAAACTGCACAAAGAATTCCTGGGATTAACTGAGTGGGAAGTTCTCATGGAGTTTAGGCAAAGTTATCACTTAATTTTGGTAATGAGACATGGTTAATGAGATGGGGGCGACGTGTGTGATTATCCCTTAGATGTCACAGCTTGGGCAGCTCTTATGAATTGTTCTGCTCTCCCAGGACCGCTCCTGTTTCTCCCAGTTATGGAGGAAATGCCCAAAGTTTCCTATCCAAGCGTTCTTTTTCAAGTGACAGAAATCCATCTAACTGTGGATTTGAGTACCCAGACAACATGTCGATAAATACAATATCTGAATGCTAGAGATATATTTAGACATTTTATTCTTCCCCATCCCAGTAAAGTGAGATCATTATGACTACACAGAGCTTGGCAGAAGTGATTCAATTAAAAAAAATATGACTATTCAGTGTTCAGGGAAATTCCAGAGAAACTGGATATAAGGGCAGAACTCATAGTCAGGTATTTGTGTCCAGGTGCAGTGCTGGTTCTTAGTCCTCTAAGTGACATTCCCTGGTGTACTCAACAGAGTCCTCTAATGTGTAGATGTTCTTTCAGAGGTGGTGCGTGTGCTGTGAGGAAGAGGAGAACCCCTGCCTCCACCCCTTGGTACTGGGAATTGAACCCAGCCCTGAGCTTTATAAAAAATATTATATTTTTAAAAGTTTGAGACAGTTCTTGCTAAATCACTGAATTTCTCAGGCTAGGCTTGAATTCGTGACTCTGCGTCCTCACCCTCCTATAGTGCTGGGCTCACAAGCATGCACCGGCACACCTGGCCAGCTAGGAGACTTTGACCATAGTCCCACTGCATTTGGGTTGAGAGCATGAGTTACTACTAGTGATAAATTTCTACTCAAATATCTGTCTGTAATTGTAGTCAGTGGAAATTGCTAGTGAGTAATGGAGATGGATTTGGCAGTGAATTTTGAAGAAACGGAACAAAATTTAATATTTATTCTGCCTTTGAATCTGTACTTTAAATATTTTTAAATATTCAGATAACTTCTAGTATACACACACACACACACACGAAACTTTTAAAAGTTTATTTATTTTCCTTCTGAAATTTTGACTAGTTTTGTTAAGGTTTTTATTTCAGGATTGAATTTTCCATGCAAATGTGAGTTAAATGTTATCTTCTTTCACCCGCAAATGAAAAATTTTCCTTTTGTATTTTTCACGATGCAAGTGGTTTTAATTAGTACAAATTCTAACTCTGCAAGAGCCAATACAATAGTTACTATGTAATAGATATTGAGTTTCAGTGTTGCAAGAAGAAAAGAGTCCCAGAGATTATTAGTTCTACAGTGATGTGAATGTACTTAGCCCTGCTGAGCATACTTTAAAATGGTTATGATGGCAAATTTTACGTTACTTTAAAATTACAGTGAAACAATGTTGTAAAGTTAATGAAATAAAAGTGAAAGTTTCCTTGTCCATGTCTCAACCTTATTTTCCTCAGCCTGTTTGGTCTTTTATGGTAGACATAGAGCCAAGTTGGCATTGAAACCTTGCATGTTGTTACAGTTTTTGGGAGAAGACAGCACATCCAGATCACAATTAAACCTCTTGGGGCAAGGAATGTAGCTGAGTGGTAGAGTGCTTGTCTAGTACATACAAGACCCTGGCTTCAAATCCCTGCATTACATACAAAAAAAGAAACAACATTCTTAAGAATGAATCCCATTTGAAATAGTGGTTACCACCCCTACTTCTCTGCTATTTTTTTCCTGTGATGATTTATGAAAAGTTTTATTTATTTCATTTTAGTTTCCTTTCCATTAATATCTGTTTTTGATACATAATAATTACATTCACCTTGGGGAATCATTACACATACATATTACATCCTAATAAGTTTTAATTCTCCCTGTGCCTGCCCTCCTTTCTCCCCTCTCTCCAGGAAACCTTTCCCTTGCCACACAGTCTACCTACCTGTTTCCTATCATATATCTTTTATTTTTCTCTATAAATTATTTATATTTTGGGTTTCTCATATGGAGAAACCATGCAATATTTAAGCTTCTGTGTCTGATTTATTTCACTTAGCATTATGGTCTCAAAGCACATCATTTTCCTGAATATGACTCAAATCCCCCACTATCAACGGTGTAATCTGATTGATGATCATAGATTTAACCTATTTTCTTGTGTAGGTTATTTGCTTGTCTAACTCATTTTTCTTCAGTAGGGATATTGGAAGATCTTACAAAAGGCAGAGTCATAGATGCCATTACTGGATTTTCTTTTCTGTGGATGTCAGCTCATCGACGGACTCAAACTTCACTTAGCTAGCCATATAATTAGGGCATAGTTTGTTTTATATTGTGGCCTCACCTCCATCTACCTGTTTGTTCCATGTTATTGATGAAATACTTGAGAGCTGGGTGCTCCTCTACCTGCTGGGGTGGATCTGCCTGAATAACTGTTGTATGTCCTGTTCCTTGTTCTCTGAGTCATCCCTTCCCAACTGTGTGTTTTTGCCAAGACAGTGTGCAAACAAGTTGTTCATTGTTTAATCTGTCAGTAGGGCTGGGACTTGAAGGTTCTGCAGGCTTCAGGTATTATTTGATTCTACTCTCCCTCTCTTGCTTTTACTCTTTGGTTTTTGACCTCAGAGAGCATTTCTTTCATATACTATTCTAAGAAAGAAACTCTGCATGTAAATTTTCCCTTAAAATAACATACGTATTTTGAGGTCTCCTCGTTGGTTGCTAGAATGAATAAATATTAATTGGGAACTGCAGTTCATACGTGCTTCACGGCAGTGTGCTTGTTAGATGCTCCGTGTGAGTGAGGAGTGTGTCTGGCAGCTTGGGATGTCATTTGAATTCGTAGGCATCTTATGGAACTGCTTGAAAAATGAGGAAAGGGAGGAGACAGGGGCAGGCTGCTCCTCATGCCAGACTTAGCTGGAGCCTGGCTGTCCTGCCCGGGCATTCCTGGATTTCAGAATGGGGAACCTGGATGTCTAGCAGCTGGCTCAGGGAACTTGAAACCACTTGCTTCATTAATTTAAGCGTATGTGTTAAATCCCTAATCTGTCTCTTCTGTAGGAAATGAGGACTATAGCAGTGAAAAAAAAGAAACCAGAAAAAGCCCTGGCCTTTGTGCAGCTTACATAATTCACATTCTGGTTGAAATCACAGGTCATAAACAATTAGACCGGTGAAAATGACCGTGTAGTTCTGAGTGCTGGGAAGAGACATAAGGTATGGCAAGAACACTGAGGGTATCGAGGGTGCTAGTTTTGAGAGACTGTTTGGGGAAGGCAATTCCGAAGCGGAGACGTTTCAGTGGAGACCCTGATAGGCCAAAGGAGAAGTCACACAGCCTCTGGAGGAGCTGTGTTCCGGGGGAAGGAATAGCACGAGCAAAGGCCCTGAGGTGAGACACCAGAGCAGGAAAGCACTGAGAACCATGTGCACTGAGTAGGAACGCAGTAGACAACAGGATCAGAGAAGGCTTTGGAGGCTCTGCTGTGGCTACTGCTTTTGTTCCAAGTGTGGATGGCACACCGAAGTCGCTTCAAATGGGCAAAGAAATTCCGAGAGTAGGAAAATTGTTTTTATATCATCAAGTACAAATATTCCTAAATTATAAAAAAAGAGAAATTTTAGTTCAAGAGGTAACAAGTTTTTATTTTGGAAAATCTGCAAGAGAGAATAGTATAGAGAAAATATGCTACTCAGAATTCCATCCCTCGGAAATGGCCATGGAGTTTTTTTTGTTTTTTTCCCATGCATTTTCCCTATGCATGCAAATACATATTTTTAAAAAAGACAAATTGTTTCTTGTTGTATAGGTATTATATTTTGGCTGGTATATCATTCTGTTTCATAAACTTTCATTTACCAATATTCCTCATTTAATGAAATATTTTTAATGATTCCACTACTCTATTATATGTCAGCCATCATTTACCAAAACCATTTTACGTAGTTGGATAATCATGTAGTTTTTAGTTTCTTTTTTTGTTACAAATTGCACTGCAGAAAGCATCCTTGAACATACATCATGTTATGTATCTCTGGTAACTTCCTTTAGGAAGATTTTTAGGATCATCTCCTGGAATGTATGCATAATTAAAGGTTCATGATTTGAACTATTATTTTTGAACTAATTCATACTTCTGTGAAATAAAATGTCTCATTCATTTACAGTTTGTATTTGGATAATTCTAAATTTAAAATATGGTCCATCAATGGAAGGGAGTTCCTCGGTATCAGAGACATTTTAGCAAGTGCCACAAATTCACCTGGATGTGATATTATTGAATAAACCTAGTTGAGAATTTGAGGGTCAGTGACGTTTTAGAATTTCTTTCCAATTTAAAATTGCACATGGAGGGGAAGAAGTATGGAGCAATGTTGAAAAAATCCTGTTGAACTGTGTTCTATGAAGATAATCTTCTAGTTCACATAAAGCATTAAAAAAAACTATGATAAGGATCATAGTTTATATGCATCCTCCAAGTTCAAGGCTTGGAAACAGACTCCTCAAGTTAACATATTGCTGGTAGTATGACATAGGGTCTTTGGGAGGTTATTAAAGTTAGATGAAATTATGAGTGAGGCCCCCAGGATGGTATTAACGGCCTTGTAAGGAAAGGAAGAGAGAATTACATGGCTACACTCTAGCTGTCCCTGTACAATGCCGTCCACTGAGGTACTATGCAGCAATAATGCCCCCACCAGGTGTGGAGGCTTGATCTAGACTTCCCATAAGAATTCTAAGAAATACCTTTTCCTTATAAAATGCCTGTCATGTAGTCTGTCATGCAGCAGTGAAAAATGAATTCAAACACTAGGAAAATCATTAACAATTTCCTATAACTTGTTGGCAGGTTGAATTGGCTAGGGCTAGGTGGAATAACAGAGGTTAAAGATATGCTTTAACTTATAAATAATTAAAATAAACTTGACTTAGATTAAGAGAAATAAGCTGTAAGGTATTCTGGGACCATTCTAGGTGCAAAACACCTAGCACATAACCCAAATATCATTCTCTCCATCAGTTTGTGTGAGTTAGTGATTTAATTATACATGAATGAAAAATATTGAATACTCAATAATTCTAGGGAGTCTTCTGGGTTCTGGGGATACGATATCAAAGAGGAAATGATTTCTGCCCTCAGTAGACTTATAATCTATCTGGGGAGACAAGGAAGTAGTTTAACAATTTCAATGTGATGAACTGTTTGATGAAGGTGAGGATTATCACCAGTGACACACGGGGACAAATAATAAAAAAGAAATGGACCGAAGAGTAGGCGATCTTGGTTTATGTTCTGGCTTGGATGTGTCTGGCTGGGTGAAACTGGCTAAGCCAATCATTAAATCACATCTAAAGTGAATGGGAAATGCCATATTTACCATATTTAATATGCTTTTTGTAAAACTTGCATATAATAGTAAGTGAATACCACAAGTTCAGTGAAAAGCATGCACAGATGTTCAATAAATATTAGTAGAATCATTCACATATATGATTATCTTTTTAGAACAGATCTTCCCAGGAGGTAACTTCATAAACAGTCCACCAGAGAAGCACAGAGTGAGACGGTGCTTGTTGAAACCAGACATAGTCTGTGATGGTACAACGGATGCATCTCCCCTACAGAACACAGTCTATTTAATTCTGAGACCAGAATCGTGTAATTTATATGAACTTTCATGAAATTAGTATACAAACTATGTTACAACTGGACAATACCCAGAAATCAAACGGAAGCTTTCTATTTATAGAACACACTGGCAGGAGGAATTTGTCTGTGCTAATTATCCCATGTCTTGAGCAGCAGCACAGAGATGATTGCTTTGTGCCTATATTTAGAAGGGTCAAGTGAAATTTACAGATAAATAGAGATGAGCATTCAGTGTACCAAAATACCTCATCAAGGAAGGACAAAGCGCTCTAAGCAGTGAGAACTTAACAGCACATAACGCAGGGCGAGACTGCGGCGGAAGCAGGATTCAGGGCTTTCATCTCCCAAGAGATGTGCCCCTGTTGCATTCCTGGCTGTCATTTCTCCACATCACACCAAATCTGAGGGACAGAGGAAGGAAGAAGCTACCTTCCAGTCAGAGAACTCGGACTGGTTCCACTCTAGGTGAGCCTGAGGCCTCAGCTATTTGACCTACAGCTCTTCCATAATAGAGAGAAGCTCTGAGGAATATTCTACTTGTAAATGCATAGTCAGTGAGAATATTTCAGTTCTCACAAAAACAGTGACAGAGAAATGAGCCTTCATGTTTAGCATCTCAGAAGCCTTATGCAGATAGGCTGAGCTATTGATTTTGAACTGACATCAATTCAGGTTAGGCCCTCAAAATAAATATAATAAAGTGACAAGGAAAACGTTCAACATCATCATGATTAAATAGCTGCAGATGTGAATAACTTTTTAAAAGGGGCCCCATTAACAAAAGTTTAAGTAATAGTATTCAGGGCCAATAACAGAAGGAAACCATTCTTGTGGCTGATATGAATAAAAATTGGAACAATCTTTTTGAGAAGCAATTTGGTGACGGGTACTATCAGCCTTGAAAACATATCTTTTGATTCATTCACCCAATTCTATGACTTGATTGTAAAATGAATCCAAAATATAGATAAAAAACCATTATATCCAAATATGTCACCAAAACACCAAAATTTTGGAAATTTATGTAAATGTCCAACAATATTGTTGCTTAAATTTTTTATATCTTATTCAGTATCCATGGGATACAGAATCAATAAAACAGGTACTAATGATGATGCAGATACTTATAATAATGTTAATATAAAACTTCAGTTTTGATTTTCTATGAAAGAAGCAACATCTAAAGTATTAATATGCTTCCACTTAATTAACAATTCAACACATTGTGTCATATGACATCAAGTGCTGTGGGTTTTAGTTTTAAATATGCACTGGTAATTAACACCACTGCAACTCCATAAGGATAATAAACCAAAATAATTGAAAAAGAAATAAAGACTGGAAAGAAACGTACTACTTCACTAACAATGGAGAAGTGTGATCATTTTCACTCTTTTTCTTATTTTAAAATGTAAAAATTAGTGTTCATTATTTTTAGAATAGATAGGTGCACATCAAACCTGAGTGTTTTTTCCTATTTCTTTGAATGTAGTCTTGTTGTTCTTCTGGTAAAGAGAAACACTCTTTGGTGAAAAGTAAGTCCGAAGCATTGCCTTAATAAATAGGCCTCTAATGGTTCAAAAAGTCAGAGACCCATAGATTCACAGAGTTGAAAGGTCACTGACTTCAAGTCAATACCACTCATTCCAGAATAAGTAGACAATTATTTATTGAGTGCCTACTACGTGTAAAGGCCCCTGTGCATCAATTTCCCACCTGTCTTCCACTGGCAAGTTCCTACTCATTTGTCCTTCCCAGAGAGTCCAGCATTACCTCCTTTCCATAAATTTCTGAGTTCCATTCATCTTTCTACTCTTCTGCTCCAGGCAGCTGGGCTAGGGTGCCTTCTGTCTACTTCAGAGGGTAATTGTCCACTTCTCTAAGGCCAGGGCTGTATCTTCAGCTTAGGGAATGGAGTAAATATATATAGTATTTAATGAATTAAGTGAGTGAATTGAAGACAGTATTTTAGGTGGTTTATAAAGATCGAAAGCAGTATGAAAATGGTATTGGTACTTAAAGATCTTAGGAATAATTTCAAGGAAAATAGTTAATTAACAGTGAATATTTTAAACTAAAAAAGATAGCAATAGATGTTATGTGGCTCACTGTACTTATTAAGCAAATGGTAGTGTGATTAATTCTTCTGGAGTAGGTTGTATTATTTGGAAATAAAATGTACCTGGAAAATAAGGGGAAAAAATTACTTAGGTGTACTTTTGCATAAAGTTAAGTTAGTTGCTTTTATTTTATTTATAATCAGCAAGATAATAAATGATTCAATAATTCTGTCTTCCATGTACTTGGATATAATAAGTTATTAAGAAAGCTTTTAACTTTTTATCATTACCAACCCTCAGTTGACTTTTAGTTGAATAAGAGTCAAAACATTTAATATCTTGTCTCAGATACATGTTCCTTTAGGCAGAATTGTATGGCTCTTAGTTCTTATTTTTTTACTTTTAATTGTTATTGTTTTCTTTATGAGACAGGGTCTCACTATGTCATTCAGGCTGGCCTTGAGCTCACTTATGTAGACTAGACAAGCCTCAAACTCATGGCAATCTCCTGCCTCAGCCTCCCAAGTGCTGGGTTACAGGAGTGTGCCATCAACCCTGGTTCTTAGTCTTTGTTAATCATTGGGTTACTCATCACATAAATTAATGACAATTATAAAATATCAGCTCTTTATATGGCTAATGCACAGTCAAAAAGAGCTCAACTCACATTAATAAGTGTGAGTCTTCTGTCTTTTATATCTAGGAATTCTATACACTCTCATGGGGGTAAAATGAGATTCCTTCCCGCTTGTTTTCTGCAAGGGAGTTTACATCTTCATCCAGGTACCAAGGAGTCCTCTCCTGGGCTTTGCTTTGTTCAGTGGATGAATTAGCATATTTTCCAGATTATACCAACTTACCTTCCTTACTCATATATCATATAAGTGGGAAAAAGTATATATTTTCCAACCTTTATATTACTTTGCAACATAAGTTATGTTATGATTTAAACTTCCATAAAATGTTCAAATGTAAAAAGACAAGGCATACTATATTTGCACCTACCTTTTAGTTTATAAACAGAGAACACAGGTTTTTTAAAGTTCTTAGCAAATGGTAGAGTAGTTCAGATATGTGGGGTCTGTAACTTGGGTCCCTTACAATCCTGGCTAAAGCGTGACTTGCAGTGAATAGATTTGTCTATAAATACTCCTGAAAAACCTAAACAGAGACATTTTTTCATTATGCAAAAAGAGTATTTATAACACTATCAGAAACTGAGATGCTAACTCTAAACTAAGAAGAATATAATAATTACTTCAGTGCTGCGTAGGAAAATGTGTCATGCAGTTCAAGCAATTAGAAAGAGACATCAACAAAAAGAAATCACTTCTAGTGGAAAATTGTAAATAATGAATTTTATTCAAACAAGCAAGACCTTGAATTAGTATAAAGTAAGCATCAATTATATACATAGCTTAATATTTTATCATAACATTTACATTAGAATGGCTGTAGGATGGGCTTTGGAGAATTAATTCACATGGCCTGTAGAGCTTTGGGGGCTTTGCCCACCTTCGCAGTGATTCTGGAGGGTGATGCTGAGGTGGTCTGTTTTGCCAAACCCTGGGAAAATGAGGAGCTGTGGAAGTGTGTAGGAGTCCCCAGAGCTTGGGAAAACATCATAGGATGAGAATTATTTTTAGTAGGAATGAGAGAACATCTGACAGTGTTGGAGACACTGGCAAAATAGGCTTCCCAGGGATCAAGACCAAGTTGCTGAGGAAATTGGACACTGGACTGAGGCCAGCGTGCAAATCCAGTGAACCCTTGGACAGGTGTTTTCCAGTCCCTGAAGAGCTGTGACGTGGGAGCGAGTGTAGTCCACCAAAACAATACACTTCTTTCAGGAGGTGGAGCTCAAATCAGTGGGTGGAAAATTTAGGGAGGCAGATTTTGATTTAATATTTACATAACCTATGTTTTTCCATGTTATTCTAGGAGATAGCATGATGCAGTGAAGAGTCCGACCTTTTTTCAAATCCTGGTTTGACATCTTACTAGCCATGGCTTTGGAGACTGCTACTTCGGTCTACTGAGACCTATTTCTCTCAGCTCTACACTAACAACACTAATACCAGCTTCACAGTATTGTCATCAGCATTAAGGGGGAAGCACATAAAAAGATCTAGTTTGACCACAGATGCTCGTTTTGTGGCTATTCTTGGGAGTATTCAGTTGCACAGAAAAATAGGACCACGGTGCACGGTGGCATGAGTGAAATATTTTCTTAATTCAGCTCCCTCTTGCCTTTGAGGATTTCTCATGTGCTCAGATCCTTCCATGGTGTTTCTGAGAATCCTCTAGATGGAGTTTTATGTGTGGAAAAGGCTTCTCAGCCACCCCTTGGCCCTTACAGTTTATTAGACACCATATAGCACTTTTCTAGTTCTGATTCCTTTCGGCAATCTTTATGATGGAGGGCACTAACTGGTCAGAATCTAGAGTGGCATAGTGCTCATATTTCTTTGTTTCCCACTCCAGCTATAGGCTGGTTCTCTGCTCTATTCAAGGAGGAATCCAGTCCTGATATAATGCCAGTAGTTACCCCATGGTAGGGAAAATCAGCATGCTGTAACCCAGCATTTGGTTAAGATTACCCTATTAAATTAGACCTGTGAGCCTAATATCTTACATCTACGTAGAATTACCTTTGACTTTACGTCTTTAAAACACAGAGATTTGTTCCATTTTTTTCTTCTCTTCCATGTGCTTGCCACCTCAAGGGACCCGGAGTGAGCCCATGAGGCTGGCGAGAAATATTTATATAACACGGCCTCGCCCTCTGATGCCACCAAATGTAAGTGTCTTCAAAGTATCTTTCATCAGTTGGTCCAACCCTAATATCTCCAATGGCTTTACAGACCCATCTGATTCTGAGTGTTACCATCATTTCAGTCATAAAGTTTAGAATTCTGATTCAGAAAACCTTTTAATATCTAGAGTTGGCCTGTCCAGTGGAATATGGTAGCTCCAGAAATGATAACCTTTTTTCAGTGGTAATACACAGAGGCTCAACACCCATGTAAGGGATGCCCAGAGAAATAATTCTATATGAAGAAAGCACAGACATATTGGCTTAATATCCATAAGGTCATCCCCATGTGTGATGTTTTAATAGTTTCTAGGCCATTCTCTGCTATATTAGTGCCCTTGACAGAATAAATAACTGAGAGAAGCAAGAGCAAAAAGAGAGAAAAAATACATACATGAGCACACACAGACCCAGGAAATTTTATATAAATCTCTCTTCTCAGGAATTGACTGAAGTTTTATCTTAGGGGTCACTTAACATTGTTAAAAGGTGTTTTTCCCCCTATATGCCCAGAAACTTAAAAATAGGAGATACTTAAAAATATACAAATGAGTAAGTGAATCCAGAGAATTACCACTTTCCACTCATTTTCTAAAGGATCTTTTTAAGGGTTCATTTCCTTGTTTCTCCAAATAGAGGGCAGGGCTCATTGCTTACCCTGTTTTGAGGTCCTCAGAGATTTCAGCTTTTGCCCAACCACAGAAGATGCTCAGTTAGTGAGTAAAGTCTACCATTTCATCCAGCAAGGATTGCAACACCAACTGTGGTTCAGCTAAAAGCTCCAAGACCGGGGAAGTCCATTTTTAATGTGTTTAGAGGAAGCATTTTTGACTTGTGTAGGATTTTGGAATTATTTTCAAGTACCATGCTGCTCAGAAATAAAATAGTTTATATCAAAAAAGTTGAACAAGGAAAAAGACCCTTGCATTCTATGCTGAGTCTTACTAATTTCTAGACATATGGTCTTGGACAAATTAATTAACTTCTTTCAAGTCTCTGTTTCTTCATCTGTAAACACTATTTCAATGGAACTATAGTGGTATTATTTACTTAGTGAAGGACAAAGAGATGCTTATGTACTATACTGAAAAGGTCAAACAGATGGGATCATTTTAGATTGAAAGCGCATGTGTGGGAGTCCTGCCTTTTGTGAGCTACATAAGTTCCCCATGGGGTCTGGTAACTTGCTGTACACCCAGCAGGGATCCCAAAAGTCTTGTCATGGTGATAAATACAACACCATTAAACCATGCCACATTTAACACAAAGTGCAGCCGGGAAAGAAAGCTAAACAAAAATCTTGACTTCATCTCTAGGTATTCGTGTGACTTTGGATAAGTCACTTTACCACCTTAAGTCTTTGATTCTTGAAAGAGAACCAAATGCTTATAAAGGAAGGGAGGGTAAATAGTGAGAATAGCACATAAGACTGTTGAGCTGTTGAGGTGGGAAGGGTAGTACTTTGAAATAAATGCACGATACTCAACAATTCTGGAGGTCGTACATCTGTTCTCCTCCAAGGAACAGATTACCTCTAAAAATTTCTGCTGCACAATGGAGTTACCTTACATACATGGTATATTTGAATTAGAAAGGAGATTAAAGATATTTTAGATTAACCTCTTAATTGAACTCTTCAAAGTTACATAATATATGAGAGAGCTGGGATCAGACATGCAAGGCTATGACCCATTGGAATATTCCAATCTGTTTGTTTTGACATATTTTGCTTATTTTTGCACTTAAGCGACAGAAGGGTCATCTTATTTTCTTAGGGTCTTAGTTTTAAAAATGCTTTGTCCGTGCCCCCTTATTTCTTTTCTGAAGGAACAAAATAAATGAAAAACAGGAATTAGTTTTACGATCATTCTGTCTGCCAACCAGGCATCGGCGAAATGGACTCGCTACAGAGCGCTTGTTGCTCTTGACTAGATTTCTTTCTTTCATTCCTTCCTATTGCTGAGGTTAAGCAATCTGCTTGGTTAGGAAAATCAGCATGCTGTAAAGACATAAACATATATAAAAATAAAAGTTCAATGTATGACTCATTCTTATAGTGGCCTTGATGGAGCATAGTCCAAAGAACAATTTCTGCCATTAGATGTTAACTATCATCAATTTCTTCTCTCTTGAAATAAATAAATAGGCACTGTTTTGGAACTAATTATTTTCTCTGCCAATGAGCTTTTGACTCCTTGTGAGACTTCCATTTAAATCTGAGTGTAGAGGGTATCAGGCGTGGCTTCTTTGGGAAGAAGAAATAGAATGACGTTGGACTTTTCTTTTCCTTCCACCTGTCCTTGGATGTGGGATAGGATTTGTGAAGAAGGCAGCACTTATAATAGCACAGGCCAGGAAACAGGATGCCAAAGTCAATGCCTGTGTTATGAGAGCTGCCCATGCTTCTTGTAGTGTCTTGAATGCTTTTGATCCTTTGGTAGATACTTCCTTGGTTGTAAGATAAGCCGATGCAGAGATGATGATGTCCCTGCTGGAAAACAATATGTGGCTGCTTGGATAAAGTATAGTAAAGAGCCCTATCCTGTCCCTTAATAAGAAGTTAAATATTATTCATTGAGATCTCATCTAGGAAATGTGCCTCTTTGAAACTCTTATTACTTACTTCTTTTCTAAAAGTAAAGTGATCTGAATGTGGCTTTCTGTGTTTAAATCTATGCAGTTCCTACTTGTCTCCCTTTACACTAAAAGTTGCACACAGACTCTGGACACGGAAGGAAAGATGAACTGAATCTTAGATCACACAGGAAGATGAAGGACAGGCAAATGAGAGTGGTCCTGGGAAGCAAATAGTCTTTCCTAGCCTGCACATAATTTGCCTTTGCTTTATAGTTGGACTGCTCAAAATATGATTTCCAAAACAAATGAGTCTGCCCCTGAAAAAAGCATACCAACTTTCCATCTGACAATTAAAGAGCGTCCCTGTCTGTGTGAATTTGATGAGTGAGCACATAGGTTATAGAAACAGCGATACCCTCTTCCCACTGTAATGTTTGTGTTGATAGGCTCTGTTTGGAAGATTAATTTTCAATGTCATCATTCATGAATTATAGGGACTGAAAAACAGGAGAAAGGAAAGCAGAGAAGGGTGTGCTAACGTTATGGTGTTTTAGTAGCATTCTCAGCGCCTAAATTCTTCCACCAATTGGACCACGTCATTTGAATCTAAGACTGTAATAACATTGGCTTACAGAAATATTATGACTTGTGTGACTTCACTCATCCTGCATGCCAGAGTTCAAGAGTGTGTGTAGATAAGATGGGAAGAGAGACATGGGGTCACCGATCACCAGCAACAACATCAACAAAAGTAGCTCAAAATGCTTAACTGAAAATAAACTGATGTTTGTGAAAAATACCAATTAAGATAACATGACTTTGAAAGCAATATTTAGAGGAAGAAGAGTAAGAGAGACCTGGACCAGGCACAAGATAGATGGTGTCACAGAGAAAGTGTAGCTACTGATTCTCGGTCTATTGACATCTTTTCCATCCGGGGTATTTACGCTAGAAAGGAGCAAACAAACATCACTGGTATGATGGCGCTGAGCTCAAGACTGGTAAAGTGATGTAAGGAAACACATTTCTGTAACACATGAGATGTACAAAAGTCCTTTTGCAGGATCCAACATTTTGAACATTGGTCAAGAAAGTATGACAAATATGAAAAACTACAACAAGTGCAAGAATATTTTCCATTTACCTTGTAAAAATTAAATGAACACGTATTGTTCCAGTATTTTTAAAAGTAGACTTCAGGGAAAAAAAACCCAGAAGATAATAGCCCTCATATAATTTTCTAAAAACTTTCTAGAAAATTATTTGAAGCTTATTTGCTTGCTGTTTTCTTGACTTCTGAATACTGGGCCTAGAAAGTAGTGGCCATTAGATATCAGTATTGATTTATTAAAACAATTCTTGCCCAAAGAGACTCATTGCATTTTTATAGTCTTCGTTTTTCAGTGAAGAACTTAATAGCACATTAGGTTATACAAACAGAAATATGAGGAAATAATGTCAGAGCAGAGCAAGTTTATGTAAATTCAAGACTGGTTGTAGAGCTGCATCCGAGACTACCATTAAAGAATTTATGCCGCAGGTGGGAGGGTCTTCCTGTCATGCAACCAGGGCCTTGGCACTAGGGTACTGCTGTTGGGAGTCTTCAGCAATAAGTTTAATGATGAAGTAGAAGTTATGCTTCTTTTGTTGACTATCAAACTGGGTGATACTCAGAGGCCACCCGGTGTGACAGGAAGAATGCAGGACTCAGGACTCAAAGGTGAGGTTGAACTCCAGCTCAGTATTTACTGGCTGCCTGACCCTTGACCATCAGTTCTTTTGCTAGTAAACTTGTCACTGCCGAGCAGGACTGTGAAGATCGCTTAAGTTCATATACATAAAGTGCTGCTGCTTGACACAAAGCAAATTCTATTTCCCTCTCTTTTTCCTTCTCTTCTTGTAAAATGAGATTTTAAAGTAAATTTAACAGATTCAGATAGTGGTTACATTCACACAGAAATACACCCTCCAGCAATAAGTGACCTCAGGGCATAGCCACAGTGCTTTTACACATGTTTGAAGAGGACCTTATTCTTTAGGCAGGCTTAACTCAAACATTAATTCTAGCATGGTTTGGCTTATTTCAGTGTTTCTACTTAGCAGAAATGCACAAATATGTACAGCTTGAGGATAAAGGACAGGTGGGAGTCGAGGGAGTTTACGCTGCAGGGGCTGCAGTGGGAATGACGGGGAGCTCAGGAACATTGTGTGTAGAGGACTGAGTTTGCTGTGCTGATGCTCTGAGGAGAGTTGCAAATTGTACTGCAGAAGCAGAGCTGGAAAAGACATGGTGGGAGATGAGGCTGAACATGCAGGTAGACAGGGAGGAAGTTGCAAGCCTGGTAGTGTGTGGTTTAAATCCTGTTGCAAATGGGCCAGGTGGCAGTGTCAGTGTGTGAGTCCTCAGTAGTGACCTCGTGGAGAAGTCTGTTTTGTCAGGCCCAAAGACAAGACCTGGAGGAGACGTCAGTGCACAAGGCTGCAGGTTGAGTGGGGTAATTTGCCATAGGTAACCCGCAGACTTATGCGTGCCTTGTGGGTGACTCAGAGTGCCACATGGAGTTCCCTGGGGAGTTTACAGGTGACTGGAGTTTCTGAGCCACTTACAAGCCATGGTTCTGGCAGTTGGCCAGATTAGGTAGTATGCCTTGCATGTATCTATGACCTCTTCTGAATGTGAATTGTGTTGTGATATAGTCACCAGACATCCTTGTTTTTGTCCCTTGATAGCTCTTTAAATTCATTCAGTGAGGGAAAATATCTACCTTTACTTTACATCACAAAACACTGTCTCATTTGAATAAGGAAGATGTCCTTCATGAAGTTTGTTCCCTGTGATCCTGGGGGGTGAGTATGATTGGGTTCTTCACATTTTCCTCTTGGGATTTCTGCTTCTCCCTTCTTTGGTTAGCATCGGGATTTCAAGTCACTCCAAAAAAATGGAGATGAATGAACTAGGGGCGTAGAAAGGGGCTGGAAAGTACCCCTGGCCTGACACTCTGCTGGGGACCCAGTTTCACCCTGACAGTGAGTGAAGCAAGATCATTCTACCATGGCTGCTTCCATAAGACCCTTCTCTCCACCCCACCCCACACCGCCCCAAATCACTGAGGGTCTCTCAGCAGTGCTACTCTGCCTCGCCTGGCCCGTCTTTGTCCTTCAGTTCCCTTGCAGCCAGCAGAAGCTTCATTTTCTTCCAGGGTCTGAGTAATCTTCTAGACACCATTGTAGAGGGACCAAAGACAGCTCTCCGTGGGCCCAGTTCTGGGTGGGACTCTCCTTCAGGGTCACCCCCAGGGATCTGACTCACTCTTCCAGGTTCCAGGGACTCAAGGCCCACGGCCCTTTTCCCCACAGCTCTTCTCCTTTATGTCCTCTCAATCAGTCCCTGTCTGGTTCTCAGGTGGGAGCCAGACACCAATCTAATCTTCACTGGCCACAATTTAAGTCTTTGGAATAGTCCTGCTGAGGTTGCATTACTCAGACACATGCTGAGGGACTAGAATCTGCTACCACCCTCCCAGAGAATTCTTTCTTAGTTCTAAGGGGTTGAGGTTACGGCTATCTCCCAACCTCTTGGAGCAGAGACATGGTGGTGGTGACTCAGAGCAGAGACCTCTTCAAGTAAATCTTTGGATCTCCAAAGATTTAAATCTTCAACTCTCCAACTCTAGACCCTTTATAACTTTGATGTGGTTGAGGCACCCAAGTGTCATCTGAAGTAAATTTCAATCACATACTTTCAGGCATTTTTGTTTGTTGGTTTATCGATCTACTTTGGAACATGCGGGGCTGAAATGTCCATTAAAGGTCAGATATAATGATGATATTATAAGAGGAAATGACATCTTTGTCCTTAGCTTCACTTTCTACTGTACAGATATGATATGTCCCTCCTGCCTCCCGTTCCCATATGGGTTATCTGAGTCCTTGTTATGAGAACCTTGCTGTGTCATAAGGAACATAGATGGCATCTAAGTACAGAGATAAGCAGGTCCCTGCAAAACTGGATGCATAGAATGCTGAGGCAGGGAGTAAATTAGGAAGCGGTGAGAGCAGAAAAGCCAGTCTCTTTAGCCTCCCAGGGTTACAGCACCAGAATTTACCCAGGAGGGTCAAATGCATGAAATCTGACCCCAGCGTGTGTAAGTTCAAATCCCATCTCTGCCGTGCATTAGCTGTTTGACCTGTGAAGTTACCTATCCACAATATACCTTGATTTTCTCATCTATAACACGGAGATGATAACAACTGCTTCTTTTGATTATAAATTAAAGAAGCTACTATTTAAAAAGTGTTTAGAACAATGTCTGGCATTGATTATAAATTAAAGAAGCTACTATTTAAAAAGTGTTTAGAACAATGTCTGGCAAATAAGTGCTATGTAATACTTGTTAAGTAAATATACACGGTATGATCACAAAATATGGTGAATGTTTAAACTTGAAAAGCTTATTATGATAAAAGACACTTCCTCAAACTGTTCTGGAAGTCCTTTTTCATGGTTGTCTTCTGCCTATACTATTATGGCTGCCTCAGGGCCCCGAGTCAACTCAAAACATTTACCATTCATAGTCATGTTGATTGTGGGGAAGTGCAAGGATCCTCAGGGTGCCAAATCTAGTGAATAAGGTGGATGAGCACACACTGTAATGTTTTCATTCAGCAGTAAACATTTTGAATTGACGCAGGGCATCAAGGGAGATATCCAGACATGCATGAAAGAGCACTTTCAGATCTGTTTCAGAAAGTGGCAGGAACCATGGGCTAAGAATGAAGGAAGTTTGGGGATTCATTTAAGCATGTACAAAGTGGCAATGAGTACTTTGAGAAGGATTAGTGGCAATATTCTTTTTACTGTAATAACTTTCACAATTTTAAACTGAAACACCCATTGTATGTTTTAATGACACCTGGTAAAATGTTACTGCTTTTGTCTACCAGTCTACAGGGCTTGTGCTCCTACTGACTAGGAGTTGTATTAACCATTGCTCCTTCTAAGAAGCCTCTAATGATGCCCACCCTTCACTCCGGTGTCCCTCTTACATATTATCAATGCTACGCATGCGTATCGACATGACCACAATTATCTGCTGTCTTTTAATTGACCTTCTCTTTTTATAGACTATACCACTATTGTCAAAAGCAGGAAGCATGTCTTATTCACAGCTGTATAAACACAGATTTGGAGTGTCTGAGGTCCATTATATGGATGATGAATGGAGAGAAAAAGGAATGACAAGGAACTACCAACAGATAAGAATAAGGCCACATATTTATGATCTTTTTCTTTCTAGATGAAAAAAAAGACCCAAACCAAACAAACAAAGCAAAAACAAAACCTTCCCTGATTCGGTAGATTTTGTACAGGTTGGAAATGAAATCACAGTCTTCCAAGTCTTTTTTAAGGAAGGAAGTTTGGGGATTCATTTAAAATTCAGATTTATAAAAAGCTAAATTGAGTTTGGTTGATTACTCTGGTTAAGTATTTACCACACTCATCTAATATATTGAAAAGAGGATTTAATTCAATACAAATTTATTGAGTGCCTTTCTGGGCAAAGCACTATGAAGAATATAAACAAGAATAAAATACAGCCCCCGCCACACAGGAGCTTACAGTCTAGAGGAGAAGGCACGTCCACAGGGACCAGTAAAACAAGCTGGAATGCAACCAAAGTGAAAGACTGGGAGTTCTAGAGAGAAGGATTTAGCTTACTACCGTATCTTTTAAAAACTCAGCTTTTAGAGTAAGGTCCTCATTCCTTACAGTTTTGTTTCTTTTTGACTCATTATTAACATCTTTTCCACCTTCACATTTACTATACTAACTGCTGGAAGAATCATTTCTTGGTTATATAATTCACACAAAATCCAGAGTCGATTTTATAGTCTTTCTTTCCTTTTGTTGCCCCAAGTTCTCTTTTTGTTCTTTTTTTGGTACTGGGAAGCGAACTCAGGACCTCGGGCTTGCCAGGCAGGGGCTTGTGTCACTGAGCTATATCCCTTATCCTGTTTTCTTTTTTAATGAGTCTACGTTAATTTGTATATATTAACTCATGACAGTGTTACTTGTATAAGATACTGTTAGTATAAAATATTCGCCCTTGAAAGATATTCAGAGACCATCTAGCATACACTATATTTTATATCATTTTCTTCCTTATTTTTTAAACAAAATAAGGACAGGAGATCATTTCACAGCCAAGCTAGTTATCAGAACCGGCAAAGGAAAACCCAGATACCCTGATGCTCAGTACAGTGCTTTTTCTTCATACCATGCTGCTTTTGGGATAATTTCAGCCTATAGAAAATGCAGTCCTGGGGAAAATATTTGGAAGAAGTCTCTGGCTCATTTAGCATGCTGTTGTTCGGTGTATCCAGCTGCACACTTTGTTCTTGTCAGTGATACATTGTTCCCTGGCAATTTGGTTGACAAGCGAGGTCCCAGCCTCAATGACTTGTGTGCATCTTTTCAAAAACGATCAGTTAACTGCTCTAAATAGTCTCCTTGTCCTCCACTTATGTTCCAGCATGGAAAGATTCAGCATCTACAGTAAAGGTGCAAACCGCTCACGCGCGCGCGCACGCACGCAGACGCGCGCGCGCGCGCGCACGAGACAATTCTCTGTTTATATAATATTTAGGATGAAGGTACCCTTTCATGAGCTTTTGTAATCCAATGGAGGTTCTCTGAAAGCCACAAAATCTCTCCCGTGCCCTGAAACTAGCTAAGTTTGCTTTTCTAACTTCCCAGTGGGCTAGGGTACAGAGTGTGTGGACATTCAAATGTTGGAAAAGCAACACAGGATCAGGCGATGGGGGTGGACAGCGGAATGCAGGGGTGGCCAATAAGGATTATTTTACAACTCGTATTTCTCTATTGAAAAAGGAGCTTTCTGGTCACATTAGGGTAGAATAATTGATAGCAGCTGCATTTGGGAAGGTTTGGACATGTATCTCCCCAGGCAATATTTTTTTTGGTGTGCTCCGTGGTATGTAGCAAAGTATAGCAGTTTAATACTGAGCTATGGTTTCTTTAGTTAGCTAGGAAGACTAACACAATTAATTCACTTTTTTCCACAAAACTTGCCCTGTTATGTGTTCCTCCTTATTCAGTTGTGGTGTGGTTGTGACATTTGCCTGTCGTCGGTGGGGCTCGTGTCGGGAATACTGTCCTGCGGTGGGCAGTGAAGGAGCACAGAATAATCACAGGGTAGCATCATTTTGAATGCAAGCTGGCCTCTCCAAGTGAAAAATCCTTGGCCTGATTAGTGAGGGAAAATCCACTCCCGCTGTTAATAATTGCAAGATGGTGAAGAGCCAGTTCTTCTTTGAGACGTTTGAAGGTCTTCTCAGTGTAGGAAATTAACAAGTGGTAATGTAAGAGATTATCATTCAAAAGAGTGAAAGAGAATCCAGTATATTTCCAAACCAATAAACCAAGAAATGAATGCAAAGAGTTTTTCAGTATGGTTCTTTTTAAAAGGGTAGGTCTTTCATTTCTTAAAAAATTTGAAGGACTTCACAACCCTTTCCTTCAGTGAAGGATTCTGATTTTAAATGCTCC
This sequence comes from Dinomys branickii, assembly GCA_004027595.1. Taxonomy (NCBI): domain Eukaryota; kingdom Metazoa; phylum Chordata; class Mammalia; order Rodentia; family Dinomyidae; genus Dinomys; species Dinomys branickii. The sequence continues at coordinate 29,062 of PVLD010015056.1, forward strand.
TATTATGATAAGTAGGATAGCAAGAGTATGAAAAGGCTATTAAAATAATTATAGAAGTTAGAGTCATAAATTATCTGTTGACTCTGACTGTCAGCAGGTAAGTCAATTGCTTCAGTATTAGGACTAATTGCCTAGACCATAGAATTGGTTAAAAATGCCTTCAGACATCTGGATCAGATGTAAGTTGTCAGTTTAACCAGCGAGAACCAATCTGCACTGAGTATCCCCCTCATTTATGCAATAGATGTTAGTTATCATGTTGCTAGTGTGATATTAGTTTGTCACTACCCTGCAAAGCATGATGGGATCAGACATACACCCAAGATGATATAAGGGCAGCATCTTGGAGTAACAGTAATAAGTATCTAGGGTGTCTCATCTGAGAGAAAAATGCCTAATTTAAGCAATTATCTAGTGGATGTTTACTATAAGCTGGGTAAACAAATACTTTGAATGTCCTCTCATAAATTTTCAGATTGCTTTGCTCAAGAAAACTCATATTTAACCATTTTTGTATGTCTCCCCAAATGCCTAAGCTAGACACTGCTATGTTGCCCCATTTCTGATCCTGGTTCCCTTGTCAGAAAATAAGACTAGGTATGGTTTACAGTTCTATATCAGCGTGTGTATATTTATGTATGAGTGAATCATCCAAAAAGGATAAATAGATTTTTTTAAAAAAGAATTTCCCTGTACCAGAGACATACAAGATCTAGCCTGAGTAGGAACTAGTGTGAATAGCGAGGCACTTTTCTGACTGAACACCCAGGACTTTGGGGTTCACTCAATACTTGATCTCTCTCTGTATACTTAGCTAATTAGTCAAGATACAATAGTCAACAAAATCCTGCTTTACTCATTGTTTTCCTCTGATGACCACAAAAACACTCAGTTTGACCATAGGTTGATTCTCTTCCAGATAAAACTTCATTTAGTCTTTCCCTTGAAACCGTGATAATGTTTTAGTTTACCAAAATACTAATTTAAATTATACTCAGTACAGGGTGGAGCCTGGCGGTCTGCAAGGTCGACCCCATGGACTCATCTGGGCCCCTAGCAGCGCAGCAACAAGGCAGAGCCCTGCGGTCCAAGGGGGCAACCCCGTGGACTTCACTGGGTACCCGGGAGCCCCTTGCCTGGGTAGAGCCTGGCGGTCCGTGGGGGTGACTCCGTGGACTCAACTGCTCCCCCAGCCGCACGGTAATGGGGCAGAGCTTGGCGGTCTGTGGGGGAGACCCTGTGGATGGACCTGGTCCCTGGGAGTGGCTCACCGAGGTGGAGCCCGGCGGTCCGGCGGGGTGACTCTGAGAACTCAACCAGGCCTCTGGACGTGCTGTATTGAGGTGGAGACTGGTGGTTCACTGGGTAGCCCCGCCTACTCGACCGGACCTCTGATGGCTTTGAGGGCTTGTCAATGGGGGCTTGACCATAGTGAACCTGGTTCCCTGCCTATCTACCATCTTTGAGGATGGGTGCTTTTGCACCTCCTGCCATAGCAATTTGTGTACACACATGTTTATTACAGCATAATTTGAAGCAGCCATGTCTCTTCCCAATGTGAGAACCTGAGGGAGTAAATAAACCAAAAAGTACAGTTATTATTAGAGGGAAGATGACTGACTGGGTAGTAGAACAACAGAGATGAGGGTGGAGAAAATTGATTAATCGAACAAGCCATCAACTGTATAACTGAGTAACAGATATTAAGATAACATTATGTAATACAGCATCCAGTGATAATTCCCTATTATCTTCTCTATAATTCAGTATTTCCTTCATTGTTTTTGTGTTAACAAATACGAAGATATCATTATGTAATATAGCATCCAGTGCTGATTCCCTACCCCCTCAAAAAAATATACTCAGTACAAACATTTGACCAATATTAATTTCATTCTGTGATTGACAGAAAATGAGGTGTTCTGCAAGATGAAACTTCCTAAATATCGGAAAGATATATACTTTTTAATTTCAAACCTTTTAAAGTGGGATTATTTTATTGAAAACATTTATAATTATATTCGAAATTTCTATGCTTTCTTAAACACCTTAGAGAGCATATTAAACATAGCTATTTTTATGACTCAGGTATAACTATAAATATAAATGTTTGAATGTACTTATGGCCCATTAAAATAAGGATAAGTTTTCCCTTTCAATAAATCTATACATTATCTCAAATTACTATATTTTATTTGTCTGCTTTAGGTAGTTTTTCTGTTAGCTACTAATCGTTGTCATTCTCGGGATGCCTGCTCTATTACTCAGTTCTAGCCCTTTTACTTCTGCAGCTTCTAATCTGCTATGGTCTAGGAAATACATAGCTCACATTCTTAAAATTTTGTGAAAACAGGAGAAAAATGCCTTATGAAGTAAATGGGCTTTACTGTCTGAATGTCAGGAAAACTATTTCTGTTACCCAGAGGCCTTATTTACTTATGTAATGGAGGGACAAAAATTATTTGCGTTTAGGTGGCATCCATCTCATTTTATGGAGGAATTCCTTGATATCTACATAGCTCCGCCACTAATACTACAAGTGCTTTGATACCCTGGGGAGAATAAAATGAATGTAATCATAATACTGGCTCTTTTAGCATGCAGAATGTACACACATCTTAGAATATATTCTCAGATGGCTTTAATATGAGGAAAATGTCTACATGTCAGGAAAATGTTCAATGGATTGATACATAAAAATTTTGGTATATCTTTTGTTATAATATTAACAACTGTTTTTAGTTACAATAGGTCCAGTAACAATCACCTGCTTATGTTTCTGTTTACACATTCTAAAATGGGAGAATCAAGTCAATTTCACTGGCAGAGAAAAAATAAGCCAGCTGAAAATTGGAGATGGACAATTTACTGCCATATGGAGAGATGTAAAAATCTCAGTCTTTATAACTATGGGAAGATTCCATGAAATGTCTTGCTGAGCTTTTTTTTTAATGTTTAGCTTCTTGAATTAAACATTTTTCCTCATTGAAAAGCAGATGGAAAATTTAAGGTGTATTTTTTACTTATTCACACTTAATAAAATATAGTTTTTTGTTTATAAGAAAATTCTCCACCCTAAACTCTTAGCGTGCTCTGATGTCTAATACATATTATAGACATTTTAACAAGCATCACCATTCACTTATTTCTGATTCAGGCAACTCCTTTAGTAAGTAATAAGTGAACTTTAACTGCATTTTAAAATTAAGAACATTTTCAGATGGTTACTGAAGTCGACAAATGTGCAATATGAAGTACATCATTTCCCTTTGCGAGAGGAAGTTTTGCCAACTCATTACTTGGAAAAGTGCCCTGGAAAAGTATATGTGAATTCATATTTCTTTTTTTAAAAATCCCTTTATTAAAGTGGTTCCTTTTCTTTTTTTCCTCTGTAAGTGGTTCATTTGTGCTGGTGTTGTTGAGATAAATCTATAGTCATGGCGGGGTGCGTGAGCACGTGTGCATGTGTGTGTGTGTGAATGTTTAGGTGGTAGTGGAGGGGTGTGGCTGGAGTATAAAGGATGGACTGTGGGCAGGAAGTTGAGATTTGGAGGTGTGTATTTAGTGATATGTCTGGGGAGTTGATGTCAACCTTGAGAGCTGACTACCTTGGGTTTGGCTGACAGCTGTTATTTTTCTTTCTTATCTTCTATTTAAAACACTAAAAAGGTTAAGGGCTTGAAGGGTCAAATTAAATATGCTTGGTAGGAATTGAATTTGTTTTGCAATAAACTCTGAGAATTGTGGATTTAGCCCCGATAGAATTGGGTCCTAGTTCCTGCTTTGTCTTTACATGGTGTAGTTTGTCTTTTTTCCATGGCTAAAAAGGGAAAAACAGTAACTACCAACTCAATTTTGCCATTTTTCTGTGTATTATGCAACAGTCTGGCTAACCAGGCAGAAAGTCAGAGCTTGACTCCCAGGAGAGATGCCTGTTGTGTGTATCTTATAATGTTCAACTAGATCAACTTCACTTTAAACATTAGACAAGTGCCCCTTTAAGGCACTTTCTCTGACCTCTAATGCAATTCATTTTACAGAACATGAAAAACAAATCATCAAAATAAACTTCCTGAATTGTATTTGCAAGCTAATTCTCTATCTACTTATAAATATTATTAGGAGTATTGGCTAAGTGCTACCACATGTTAGGGGCAGAACTGGTAGAATCAAAATGCCATCAATGTCACAAAATAAGTGGGGTTCACTACTTCTGTCATCATTAGTTATTTTAACTTTATACTTGTGGTGCATTATGAGGCTATTTTCCCCTAAGGAACACGTGCTGTGTGTAAATTATTAACTCATTAATTCTTGAGGTCTGGAAGCCCCAAGGACACAACAGTTTTGCTTTTCTCTAGCTTGCTGGTTTCACAAATGTGGAAACTAAAAGACTTATAGCAGGAAATCAGTGCTGAGCCAAAAATAGAATTCATGTCTTTCAGTTCTTAGTACAAGATTTAAGGTCTTTTACATGGAAAGAAATTTATGCTATTTGTGGGCATGATATCCACTGAGATTAGGAAAATTGTTTTTGACCTACTATAACTTTTAATTATTTTAAATTGCTTTAAAGCATAAATATGACATTTTGCTTTAGGGAAAAATACTGCCCTTAAAGCACTGTCACTTAATTGGATCTTATTCAGTGAAATTAGTAATGTACTTGGAAAAAGAGAGCGTGCATGAGGGAGTCCATACACTCACATCTGACTCTGTCGTCACTTGCACCCTGAGGACCCTTGTCACCTACTGGATGGTCTCTAAAGAATGCAGAGTCCAGGAGTAATAGGACCAAGAGGGATAAAATATTTGAACTAAAAAGAGCAAATTTATGATTGTTTCTGTATTATATCTTTTAGAATTCTCCAGAGGCTTCACAAACTATTTGGCACTTTTGGAAAAGAAATTTGCTACCATATATGCTATAATTGCATGTCTAATAACAGCTTGTTTAAGGATCGTCTGTGAAGAATATAGTACAGATGTACTGTGAGGATGTGACTACAATAGTAACAAAACAGAAGGTGGTTGAATCTCAAAAAAATTTGACAGATACTAACAAAGAATTTACTAACGCCACATTCATTTAAAGGGTACAGATAAAGCTAAAGAAATGAAAAGGATATGAAAATAGAAATAGGTTTAATTTGTGTCCACAGGAGACCTTAGCATTTACACGTTGGAATATCTTGGATAATATTCATATATAAGCATTTTCTAAAGGACTGAGAAGTTGTTTTAAGCATTCTTCATAATTGTTGCTACTTTTTTTCTGTTTTGAGCACCAAATTTCACGGATCAGTGCCCTTACAATGACACTATCTAAACATGCTATGAGTTACATTAATCCACAAATTAATGAAAAAAAAAACCCAAATTACCAGTGGACAAGGCACAGAAAATTCAGTTATTTTCACACTGGACAGATAGAATGAGAAAAGGATACAGGAAACTATATTTATTGAAGATCTTTTTTCTTCTTCTCCTGTATGCTTAGCATTTCAATTATGAAAACTCATGGATGTTTATAATTATAAAAAGTAAGACAATAGTGATCATTTTCATAGCAGAGTACATCTGTTGACTTACTAGAAGAAGTCAGACTTAGTTAATTAGAGCCTATTTGAGCATGCATGGCAAAGTAGGGAGATGAGGTGTGATGATTCCAGTGCTGGACTGATGAGGGATGCGGTGGGTGTCATGGGCTCTGTGTTCAGGCTTTCCATGAGAATCATTTGAAGAGCCTATAAAAATACTAATATGGCAATCTCATCTCTGCACATCCTTGTCTTCTATATTCAGGTTCAACTGAGAGTGGAGGATGAAGAAATACCAAGGGCAGATTTGGACGTACAAGCTGGTCTGATGGTCCATGCTGGTGATATTTCAAAATAATGAAGAGCGGCCCAACCATGTAGAAAACTGTAAGATAGAGCAGATCAAGATAGCAGGAAAGAGTGAACTGATGGAAACAGCGGGGCATGCTGTTCATGCGCAAACATATTTAAGGAATTTAATTGAGATAAATAGAAGGTAAGTGAATATTCCCCAGTGACATAATTTTTCCTTCGTAAGGATGTAAAATAGATAATTGGTATTTCTTGGTTAATCTTGCCAAAGCTGGCTTTTCGCACTAAATTTCCAGCAACTGCTAACAATTTCCACTACGCATTAAGCCTCAAGTCTTTGAGATTGATGCCAGACAAAGAAAGGCCTCCGGCAATCTCAGCAGAAATTACTCATAATATTCTGGATCTGTTTAAGTAGGATGAAAAGGACACAAGACCTAAACTGGTAGATTAGCCAAGGACGGTAAGACTGAGCATATTTGTGAAAATTTTACTCTGAAACAAAATAGTTGAAGTGTTATGCAATTTGTGTGAGTTTTCTGACACAAAATTCTGAGGGATCTTTATTCTGCAAGATTTATAACACTGTGTTATTTTGGCCACAGCCACCATAAAAACAAAGTCATTGAGACAGTGCAATGAAAATCTTTGCACTTTTTCTGTGTTCTAAGTACAGGGGCTGCCTATCATGCTACAAATATACCAGGAATAACTCCCTGTGCTCTTGTTTCTTTTCATTACCATTTTTAAAATATCATTTTTTAAATATCACCCCAAAAGGCTCACTCTCTGTAAAACTTTCTGCAGCTGATGAAAGACAATATCCAGGTACGCACCCGTCCAGAACATGCACATCTTTAACATCACTTTCATGTTGTTCTGTTTACTTAGCTGCCTCTCTTTCTGGATAGACTGACAGTAATCTGAGGAGAGTTTACAAGCCAGTGCCTTGCAAAGTGTCTGGTTTTAATTGCACTGGAAAGCGAACCATTCTGTTGAGTAACTAGAACCCTAATGGGGGAGAGCTCAACAAATGCTTGCTGCTTTTAGTTGATACCCTTCACCTACTTGGAAAGTGTCCCTTTGGTCAGTGTTTGTTGAAGCAACAGCAGTTATGTCAGTTGAGCTTCATCAGTGATGTGTTTTTCTGTGTATTCATCAGTCACAAATGGTATCTGAATGAACTAAAAATATATGAAAAAATTGCTTGTTTGTATAGTATAAGCCGAGGGAGGGAGGAGAAGAAGTGTCTATAATTAGATTCTCAAAGTGCCTAAAGGCCCGAAACAGTTGATAAAACACTATCATATGCAGTGAAAAGCTACAGGCTTCCTCACAGAATTCTAAAATTAGAAATGACCATTATCATTACTGCATGCATACTGGAAAATGGAAGAGAAAATTTATTACCTTCAGCATTATTACAGTTTACCTGAAAACTAAACAGGAAAGTACCTTAAACTAACAGAAGCTTCACTAAAACTAAAAAAAATTAGCAAAGTAATTAGATATAAAAAATTCAAACATCAGTATATTTTATTTAGATGTGAAATCATTTGAAAATATAGTGAAAAAAATCCTAATTTGCCAGCAATCCTAGTATGTTATACATAGACATTTAACAAGAAATTTGCAAGACAGCAATGAGGAAAATATAGCCCTACTGAAAGACATAATGGAGGAATTAATAAACAAAGAGCTATGTGGTATTCCTTGGTGAGATGACTTAATTTTGTAAAAATTCCAACTAAACATGTTTAAATAACTTTAGCTAGCAATGCAAAGTTAAACGATAAGATATATATCTATCTTTCAGGTTAGCAAGCATAAAAATCTGTGAAATAGCGTGTTGTACATCTCTGACAGAAGGAAGGCTGTTACAGTTTTGTTGGTAACTTAGAAATGTATACCAACATTTTAAACTTTTACTTCCAAGGTTCTATCTTTAGAAATGCATCCTCCAAAAATAGTCATGTAAGTGACTGTAACATAGATGTCAGAAAAATCATAAAAGTTTTCCAGAGGAATTGGCTTAAAAACTATTTTCCATTTAGTCAGAGAAAGACTGGTCAGACATTAAATGGACCTGCCAGCTCTGTAAATCAGTTGAAAATATTACCTTTGATGTACTGATGAATTTACAAAGGTGAGCTGAAGGATACTACTTGATATCGTTCCATATTTGCTTGTTAAAAAGTGTGTGCATACGCATGTGTATAAATTGCATGCAAAAACGTTCAGTTAGGTAATAGCCTAAGCTGCGCACCAGCCATCTCTGAAAGCAGAATTTCAGAGGCCTTTTATTTTTCTCACTTGGCACATTTTTACAACTCTTCAGGATTTTTACAATAATAATATATTCTTTCTTCAACAGAAGTTCTTTCTTTTTTTAACTTCTTTTGGGGAACTGCCTAAATAGTCCCTCAGGAGGACACAGACCACGTTCCCTGCTTCAAAGGTGAGTAGAGTTAATGACGGAAATGACATTGATTTGTTTTTCTTTTCTTTGGCGGTACTGGGGATCGAACTCAGGACCCTGCGCTTGCTAGGCAGGCGCTTTATTCCACTGAGCTATATCCCCAGCCCCATGGAAATGACATTGCTAACGACAAGAGAGGACCTGACGCATCTCCAGGCTTTTCCTCCATTTTGACTGCTCTCTCTTCGCCCTCCTTTGATCTCTGGCCCCGAGCGGGAGATTTAGAATGTATGTCATTAAAGTTCATTTAATTTGAAGCACATATAGGAGGAAAGGAAGAGAGTCATACAAACACTTTGGCTTTACCAAGAGAGAGATGTATTCCTTAGAGAGTCAAGCTCAGGCCAAGTTTTTTATTTTTCTCTTTCTTTTTTTTTTTTTTTAATTTAAAAAAAATAAAAGTACAAAAACATATTGACAAACAGC
>PVLD010015056.1:37918-49916 GCA_004027595.1 Dinomys branickii
ATCACAACTAATCTATAGACAAGGTGATATGGTCTCAACAGTGGTTATTGCTTTATCCATTGATATCTTCGAAGTGTAAATATATGAACCCATATACAGACATGCAAATTTAGTCAGACAATTAATCCTCTCAACAACAGAAAAAACACAAAAACCAAAAATCCAAAGACAAAAAACAAAACAGGCTAACAACAACAACGGCAACAACAACAACAAAAAAACACCAATAGTTGCTGCTTTACATATTGATATCTTCGAAGTGTGTGTTCTAGATAACACATACAGACATACAAGATTGATGAAATAACCCGTCATCGATTATTGCTTAGCATTAAGTGATATAATACAATAGTAGAAGGTTTTTTATCCAGAATTTTAGATCTAGAACTTTTCATGATATACAAAAATAACATTTCAATTCAGACAAAATTAAATTGGAAATACCCAGAAGAATTTAGAGAGCCTTTTTGGTTGGTTTTAAAAAAAGGCTTCTACTTCTCCAAGTAATAGTATTTTAGATTTTATTAAGCTGCATTTCAGAAATATCTTCTCATCAATGTAAAATCTGTTGGGGACCAAGAAAATGTTCTCATTGGTATCAAATACTGAAGAACCTTGAATATCGCCATCGCTCCCTTAATTTTTATTGCTTGGGAGACTTCTGCGGGCCAGAGTTCCCTCAAACATTCATCCTCTGTGGCAATGACTGCTTAATTGTAGTCACAAAGGAGTCCTTTGGCATTCATCTAAATTTTCAGACCCCCTTTCAAATTTATTCATAAGTTTTCTCTTTCCCAGTGACCCCAACATACTTGGTGCTGGGAAAGGGTCTGTCAACAAATGGCAGATCTGCACCTAAGCCAGAATAAAACCTTAGGGGTCCTGGGGCCCATCGTAGGTAGCCCCTCTGCAGGGACAGAGGCTGAGTGCTGAGTCTCCCTGGCCAGACATTTTAATCGCCATTTTTTTTTTTTAATCTTTAAGGGAGGAGGGGGAGCAAAGAGTGATAAGGGAAGCTTTGAAGGAACAGAGATGAACAGACTTGACTCAACTTTTACCTCTCCAGAAAGCCTCCTCTGGTTCATTCCCTCCTTACACTGGCCGTCCCTTTTGCTTTAGTCACTGAAACGAACCTCCTAAGTAAACTAGGAAAACTTCCAGCGAACCAGGAATATACTTTTCATTCTTTTTTGTGGTTTAATAGCATTTAGCCTTTTACGTGGTGTGAAGGAGAGCACAGTGGAGTTGCAAATGTAAGTTTGTTGATTAAAAGACTGTCCAGTTTGAATCTCCAAGGCTTTCTAGAAAAAGAAAAGAACACTAAAACAGAAGCAATCAGAAGGATTGTCCTCCTCCAGAAAGAATTTCTTCCACTTGATAACTATGAACTATTTAGGGCTCACTCAAGTTGAAGGAAACTTCTAATAGGTTAATTATTAATTCAATGGAACTAAATAGGTATATTTATTAGGAATAATGTTGGACATGACCTATGACATATGCATGTTCAGGAGGAGTCAGTAGCATAGCAACAACTCCTGTTGTATGTTTTTGGTTCAGTATAAAAACCTATACTTTGTTCCTCAAATAACTTGAAAAAATTAATAAGATTAAAGAAAGAAAAACTAAATAGATTAAATAAATAAAAATCATGGAAAAGAAAATAAAATAGGCTTCATAAAATAGAGGAAAATTAAAGGCTAAATAAAAAGTCTATCTTGCCAAGGCATGCACACTTGCCAAAAATTTGGCTCTTAGCTTCCTGGAAATCAACCTAAAATAGATTTGGTACTTAATCAGGTACACAATTCACAGTATTTAAGAGAGAAAAATCATTCATTCTTCTCAGGGGAACTTTTATAATTCTCACCCAATGCCCAGGCCCAGAGCTCTTGAGAGTGTTAAATTTATGATAGTGTGATACCTGTCAACCCCAGCCTTAACAGAGGACCAGCGTGAGTTTCATGAGGCATAGTTATAGTGTCTTTCAGGATTGATGATCTTCACATCAAGTTCTATCACCTAGGCAGGTCTCCTCATATCTAGACAATGAGTTCCTCTGTGTAATTTCCCTCCTGTTTAAGTTTTAGAATATGTTTGAGAGTAGCTTCCACGGGGAAGGACTACCCCATCCATTAAGTCAGTCTCATGTGTGCCATGATTACAAACCTCCAGAAGTTCTCAGCAGCTCTAAGCGATAATGTTTGTTTCTTATTCATGCAGCATCATTTTTATAGATTGAAGAATAAAAAAGCCCAGAACCCATGTAAACAGAGGCTTCTGGCTTTCCTGGACACAGAGATGGGGAAAAGGGCACGGAAAACCATACACTGGCTTTTAACAAGTCTGTGCTGCCTGTTGACATTTCACTGGCTGAAGCAAGTTAGTCATCAGGCAAATTCTGTCTTCCACAGAACGGGGATGTGCAGTTCTCCCAGAGGGAAGTGTGTTGAAAATTGTAAACAACAATACAGGCTCTGACCACCATGCATCCTTAAAAAATAACCCCAAAGAATGACTTTTTCTGCTGGCATTTCCTAAAATATTGGATGAGCAAAAGTTCTAAAAAGCATTATTTTTCACTGAGTCCCTAAAGTGCAGTGTTCTCTACTGGTGATTAAAAATGAGAACTCTGTTTTTGTGGAGAGAAAGACCAGCTAGCGGTAAGGCTGATTTTGTACCATGAAAATGCTGCAGTCTATCAAGGCCTCATGTGGGAATACTTCTTCCAACTTAGCACTTTTTATTGCTTTGACAACTTAAGCACAGTTTTGTCTTTTCTCCAGTTAGCTTCTCCCGCTACAATTAGACATCTGCCCAGACAGATTGGTGTAATGATGGTGACTTTATGATGCATCTTGGCCATTCTTTTGTGACTTCATTCATCCAAGCATTCAGTAACTCCCACTGGTATTAGCACTATTTTTGATATCTGGACTACATATTTTTTTATAATACCCACCCTGTGAGATGAAATTATGTCCATGTAGTAATATAACACAAAGGTTGATCTCTTCTTTTAAAATAAAACCGGGAAAGAAAATAATAACTTTTAAAAATAATCACTCAAAATCATAGCATACTTTATGTAATAACTAAAATTTGGATTTATCAATTAAAAACTATTACACTTGCCTTTTGCATTTGCACACAAAAGAAAATTCCAAGTCACCACATAGAAACTCAGTACTGGTTCTTTGATTTCTAATTACAACTACGTCTGCCTAAGGTAAATGTAAAGGGTTCTCCATTTATTCTAGAAGGACTGCAGCTCAGGGTGGGTGTTACTCAGTAGCTGGGAGTCCTCTGAATTAATTTCCATGTAGAATGCCGTGTTTAGTAAAGGAGAAATAATAGACATGTGTTAATGCACACCTTACAGTGTATTATTAAAGCTCAACATCGATGCAGTAATAGCTTAGAGCTAAGTCCCACAAAAGATTTTTTTTTTAATTTAGAAGGAATATTTTATCACTTCATTGTTTAGAATTGTAGGCAGGAGGTAAAGATTAGAATCAGGAAGACTGGGTTTTATTATAGGTCTAAAATTCCCTACAGACAGAGCAACCCCTACTGCCTGATCCAGAACTCCCACTCGCATCCCCAATAGTTAGCCACCCGTGGCTCCCCAGAGCTTGCAATAACTGAGTGTTCAGTGATGACCCTTGACTGAGTTCTTCATATCGTGGCCTCGCCCTCCTTTTACCCACTCCTGCACAGTTGATCTATTGTGAAAATACCCCAGCATCTAGCGGAGTAAGTGTGTTCTAGTCCCCGAGCGCTTCCCCCGCTAACAAAATATTCCTGTGTATGTTCATATTTCTCCCTCTGACAATGTAAGTTTCAAAGATCGCAGGCTTTAGGGCCAGGATTTTCTGGATTTGAATCTTCTGTCTGCAGCTTATAAATTGTGTGACTTCAGCGCAAGTTATCAAACCTAGCTGGGCCTTATCCTCCTCACCTGTAAAATTAATGACAACACAGTCAACTTTACAGACACTACTAGATTAGATGAAAATACAAAAAGGATTTGTGAGACAGTCACACTACAAATCTTTGATTATCCTCCCTTATTAAATTTTTTGCATATCCAACACTTAGAGGGCTTTGTTCAAAATAGGCCCTCATGGAACTTGAACAACTGAATTGCATTGATTGGATTTGATGATATCCAAGCGACAAGGCCACCTGGTGTGGACGCCAGCTCCAGCCCTTCCTATAATTGCCTCAGCTGTGAGCCTTGTGTATTGTCATGAGAAGAAAATCTCGATATTTCTTATTTTGGTTTGGTTCCTCTTCCTCAGCTGTGCAGACTCTCTCATTGAGAGCTAGTGCTGGAACAACAAGGAGGCTGCCGTGGCTGGCTTGGGAATGGTAACTGCCCACACAGGAATCTGGATGAGGTGTCCCCTTCACCGTCAGGCCTCCCTTAGTATTTTGAGCAGCTCAGAGGTCCGGAATGCTGTTGTCATCAGGGCTAGTTCTCTGTCCTGAATAAATACCGAGCTAGGAGGAAGATGACTCAGAGCTGCCTAACCTCATACTCCTCCGATATTTTAAGCAACAGAAAGTGGTAAGCAGCTGCTAGATATCTTTGCTTCTTTGTTCAGGCAAAGCTTAGCCTGTTCCCTTTGGAAAGAAAATGGTCATAATTTCCAGTCCATTTTAAGCACTCTCTTCTTAGAATTGTAACTTGCGTGCATAACCTGGGCCGTACAACTTAGTTTTATACAGGCTCCTCACATGCTTCTAATTATTTCCTGTTCTTACAATCTATATTAAGCTTGTTGTGGGAAGAGAATACACCTTGTATTTCCCTTATACCCTGTTCAGATTCAAAGTAGGTGGTGCACACAGGCACTAATTTCATTTGGATGGGATTGTAAACTGAACAAATTACACTTTTGTCCATTTTTTCCCTTCAATTGTTTTCTAGCTTTAGTTTAAAGAATAGGAAACTAAAGTTCAAAGAGACTAGGATACTGTCCTGGATCAGGGTCACACTATTAGTAATTAGCAAAGGTTGAATTTATTTAATGCATATACATTCCAAAGGCTTTATTGAAAAACTTTAAAAACTGTATATTTAATTTCTTTCTAGTTATCAAGCTCTTTCCTCCATTTCTCCCTGGTTCTGAAAGTAATTTGAAACCCTTATGCAATTCACAAATATGTCAATCTACAACCCAATGGTTTTACTTGTAGACAGAAGAACTTCTGTATGCATATGTAAGGAGAAATGCACAGAAAAATTGCTAAATAATAAGAAATGATAAATTAATTTGTATTTTAATATGCATATAGCAGATATTTCACAGAATTCATAATGCTTATAGGTATCATTATTTGTTGTGAAGGGGAGATGTGTGCAGGATTCTGTGTAGTTAAGGAGAGTAAAATGGTATAAATATTTTAAACCGGTGGTCTCATTTGATTCAGTCAACAGTTACGTATGAGCATGTGCATCTTCTACCATGACTGGAGAGTGATTTTTAAACACTAGTTGACATTTGAGGAGGTCAGATATTCTAGGACTTCAATCAGAATAACCCAGTTTACACACTAACATGACTAAGTGGTCTATTTAGCTTCTTTATTTGGTCTCGTGCTGCAAATTGACAGCACCTCTGAGGCTGGCAGAGGATGCTTGCTTCAATTATGATGCTATGATTCATAGATTCTTACTCTAGAACGTAATTAAGCACGTTGGCTTCCTTGTTCAGCTATTGCTAGGCTAAACAAACAAGCTATTTATATCAACGAAGTAATAATTTGAGCAAATTAAACATTAAAAGCTACGAAAAGGGTGAAACGTGAAATTGTGGTAGGGGTAAGTGCACGCACTACTTCTGAGTCTTTCTGAGAGGTTACTGAGTACGATGTTTGAACTTTTTAACTTGCAATGAATGACCCCAGTAATGTATTGTACTTTTGACTTCATTCATGAAAATTGTGAGGAATTAGCTTTAAATTGCTATTTGAGGAGATTAGCTTTATAGAGCACCATGGTAGAAGAAGAGAGGTTCAGAGATGAGTGAGGAAAAAGGGGAATGCTCGGGAGATCATTACTGTAGTTGTGTAGAAATCAGTATTTCTGTTTCCAACTTAATCCCTCCACCACACTAAGCTCTACACTGAAATATTAATTGTGCTTCTTTGTTAAAAATAAAGCATGGTTATTTAGATGGGTTATTACTGTTACATTTGATTCTGTAAGTAACGGTAACATTATTACTCAGAACATTATTTAAGGTACTTAAACCATAAGTAGAAGATGTAATATGTCATGGTCAATTGTAATATATATATATATATTTTTTTTCTTTTACAAGCTTAATTCTCACCATAATAAGTGTCTGCTGAAAAGGTCAGGAATGATGACATTTATCTGGAAAAATACATGAAGCCTATGTCTTTTTCTAAATCTGGAGTCTAAGAAATTGTGTAATCCAAAGAAAAAATAGCTCTCAAGGGGAAAAATGAAACGACTTGGGATCACCCCCTCCCACTAGATTCCATTAAGCACATTTTGTGAACCTAGTATGTGTCTGACACAGCGATGAGTAGGATGGCAGTGGTGGTAGGAGGTGTAAAAAAGTGTTGGACATCTGCCTGGCTTTACTGTTAACACTCTTTCATTGAGGGAAGGAGAGCAGGCTGTCTTTTATTTCTGCTTGGGAAATACCCTGAATTATCATTAATGTTTTTAACTTTAATTTTATCCTCAAAGTCTTAGTAATTTGATTATACTTTTTGCCCTTGAAATTCTATTAACTAAGTTTACCCCTTATCGTAGCTGTGACTATCCAGCTTTAAATGTTTTTTTTTTCTCTTCCAAAACAGCTTTCCCATTTCTTATCTCATCTGTCTTCTTTCTTTTGGATTTTTTGCCAATTTTCTTAGCACAACAACTTGAGGCTGTAGCGCGGTAATTTCTCCATCTGTTATGATTTTGTAGTCTTGTCTACAAAGCTTCCTTCATCATCATTGATTGGTGCATGGAACGGAGCTATTCCTCTTTTCAGTTCAAGGATCATTGTATATCAAGAAGAAAACCTTTATTTTTTATCATTACTTTAAAACCCATGTCTTTGCATCTGTTTTCCTGGGGTAGTATTATTTAATCGCAGGTTGAACTACATGAAACTGACATTGATGTAGCTAAAAAAATTTGAATATTGACCATATCACGTGATTTGTAATTAATTGTATGTACATAGCTGAAACGCAATGTGTAATGGCTATGTGTATATGTTGAGCAAATTAATGATTTCACCTGTAACAGATGCCAAGTCCATATAAACATGAGGGTGTTCTTGGGTAACATTCTCTTCCACTGGCTTTCATTTCTGCATAGCTGTCATAAGATACAGGGTTCTTGCTTCTCCCTGCACGATTATTTTATATACTCATAGGTCTTCCTGTTTTTTAAAAATAGGTCTTAGCTAATGTTCAGCAATTAATCTTCTAACTTTAACTGAAATTTCTCTCTTACACTTCATCCCTCAGTCTGTTTGTTGTTCTTTAGATCATCTCAACAGTGCATGCTCACTATTGCACAATGTTCTGTGTTGACTATTATAATGTTAATATCCAATGTTTTATCTTGTTTCTCAGTTGTTCCTTTGTATTACCTTTTTGTTCTTGACTCATGGGTGCAGCATCTTATTTCCCTAAAAATACTCATAGTGTTCTCTCTCTCTTTTTTTTTTTTCTTCATATAAAGTCTCCTTTATTGCAAAGCAATTTCCTCCAATTGCTTCTCATCTGTCCTGTCTCTAAATCCGAGAATGTTTGTTAAGTGGTTTGCAAAGCTGGCTGGGAGCTGTGTATTCGTGGATGGTGCTCTTCACCTGTGGGCTTCATGATACGCAGACCTGGGCAGGCTTCTCAGGAGTCTGTCATGCCGTTCTCTTAGGCCCCGCTCCTTGGTTTCGGTGTCCCCAGAGAGTAATCTCTGAATTGTCATCCTTGACGTTATAAGGCTGGCTGCTGACAAACCGCCAATGGAGTAAGAAAGAGAAATGGAATCTAAAATTCAGAAATTCAGTCTGTGAACTTTCATCTAATCTCCCTACTTCCGGGTTAGCATCCTTTTTTCGTTTAGTGTCGTTGTTGTAATAAGTGTGGTGTTCCCCAGTTTATGGAGTCACTCTTTTTCTGTCTCTAGAGAATAAAGAGTTTTGAAGATCTTCCGGTGGGCCATGGCGCTGGTCCGGAGGGGAGGCGGTACGTGCAGGGATGGCTCGTGAACAGGCTTTAGCCAGTCCTCCTTGCCTTACGCTTGCTTCCCTTTCTTTCCACCTTCCGAGGTGTGTGGTGCTGAAAGTATCTGAACTTTAGGAAGGTTTTCCCAACCAAATGGAATCATTTCTCAGATTTCTATGCTTCTTGTTAAGCGGTTTAATTTCTCCTTTTGATTCTTGAAGTCATTTACTACTCATTCTTCTGCTCTGCACCGTCTGAAGTTTCATTGCTGCTCCCCCACGCTCTGTTCCCTTTGTTCTTATAGTTACGTGCTTTAAAAGGTCCTTTCACCCTTAGTTTATGGATTTGTCTGGAGGGGTGGATTAAAAGGCTCACACCCAGGCCACTATGTTTCACTGAAAACACCTGATTTGAGCTTTCACTGTCTCATTGTTTCCTTTCTTTGGTTTACTTGCTCACTGTTTTACAGGTGCTTTGAGTAATCACTTAACCTGTTTCTTTAAATCTTTTTTGCTTTCTGATAAATGTATCAAATGTCCTCTGACTGCTGTTTAGCTTCCAGAATAGGGCTTGTAAACTTTCACTGCTATTTAACCGCTAATATTTAAATGGTTTTTTTGCCTTTCTCTTAACTGGCCCCACCCTAAAAATTTTTGTGATAGGTTTTAGTTTCCGGTACTGCAGAATGGGAGAATTAAAAAAAAAAAATCACTCATCATTGATTCCCAGTTTTATTGCATTGTGTTAAGATTTAAACATTTATATCGTGCTGATTCTTTGGAATTCATTGACATTTTAAGGTGTGATTAAAAACTGTGTTGTGTGTTTAAATTTTAAAACACATATGACAGTAAGAGACACATTGCCGTGAATCCCCTTCAAGATCACACTCCCCTGTACTGCTTCAAACATGCATGGCCCATCACTCTTGACACTTTCTGAAGCCTCCTTCTGTGAGTTATCCTGTCATTGCTGTTTTCATGTCCTGAATAGATCCAAAATACTTACACTTCATGGTCATTTTGACTTCGGGAAAGATCCAGAAATCTCCTAGTACCAGATCCATGAATGAGCTGAAAGAGGACACATCATATTGCTTTTCCAGGACTACATTCCTCTGGATGGCATGATAGTAGCATTCATAATATTTTGGATCATACCTTGTAAAGAAGACACAAATGACTTTCAGAGGTGCTTCAGAGAGGGACAGGAATGATGGGATAAATGTACTAGAGAAAAAGTGGACTATTTTGAGGGTAATGAATAGCAATGTGTCTTTTATTGTAATAAATCTTGGAGGATTCACCGTATATTTTGGCTACCCCTGTGTTTTGCAGCCCATCATAACATAAATTATTTTATAATATTCTATGTGTACTAGAAAAATGTTCTCTGTGTTTACTGGGAAAAAAGATTTCTAGATAGCTATAAATCAAGCTCATTCCTTCTCAAATCTTTTTAAAAATTTTTTTGATTCGTGGTTCCTCAACCCTCTCTGAATTCCAAAAGCCTTTCTCTCTTGTCTTTGGCATCTGTAGGATTTACACAAAGAGCTAACAAGTCAATCCCACAGATTGTGACTGTTCTCCATCTGGATTTGAACCTTCTTGCACTTCATTAATACAATCATGTAATTTTGGCTGTTTGTGCTTTTCCCCTTAGCTCTTTGATGGAGAGGTAAAGGGACTTTAAAGAGACTAATATCAAGTATTTTTATTTTACTGGTAGATAAACTGAGGATCATAGTAGTTGATTAACTTTTCTAAAATTCTACTGGTTAATTTATTTGATTAGTTTGTCTGATCTATTAACACTTCTCTCAACTTGAATTTGAGGATAAAAATATCTTTGCAGACCTAATGATAAAATACCATGTGTGTAGAACTCCCTTTTCAATCATGAAGTGTTTACAAATGTAGGGAATTTTTGCTATAGCAGAATTCTGAACATTGGATGCATCTGTTAACTATTGCTATTAGTACATGTCAGATACACTATTAAGGTTTTCTACTTTTCTACTTCTCTTTCAGAACTTGCAGTTGAAGAAGGCACATATGTAAATAATGCACCCAGTACAATGAGGTCGGTCCTCTAGGGAAGGAAGCCACAGGGCAGGGCTTTCTGATGGAGGGAATGCCAGCTGTCCTAGGTTAGGGGAGGCTGAGAGGAGGCATGCCATACACTGTGACATCCCGGGGTGAACTGGTGTATCCTTTGCTGGGAGGGGCCATTTTGTTCTTTGGTGAACAGCCATACGGAATTATATGGCCTTTGGTATTTATGTAAAAAGTCATGTGAGTAGTGATATTACGAAAAATGTAGCCAGGCATGGTGGCACACCTGTAATGACAACACGTGGGAGGCTAAAACAGGCAGATTGTTATAAGTTCGAGACCAGCCTGGACTACAAAGTGACCACAAGACCAGCCTGACCTGCATAGCGAGACCCTGTCTCAAAAAGACCAAAAAAAAAAAAAAATGTAGAATTAAACCATGCCTGGTTTTTGGAGAACCTCTTGTATCACATCTCACAGAAAATGGAAGATACTGTTCACAGTAAAGATAGTGATGATGATTTTAAGCCAAGTGTTCTTAAGTAGGGGGGTTATTTCCATGTACGTGATTTGGATAGCTTAAGTATATTGAAACATCATTGGTATGTTTCTGTGTAGACTGGGCATCTTTGTTGAAAGTGTGGGAAAGGTTTTCATTATCATCGCACTCAGGATTCCCATATTTTAGCTTTATGGTTGTGCCTCTTCCGTTTAGTCCCATCTTCCTAGTGAAGCTGCAGTTTAAATGGGTTCCCAGAAACCCGCGCTGGGAGGAGGAGTACACAGGTGTGTGGTGATCATGAGAGAAGTCAGGGGAGCCCATTAGGTTCTCCAGACTTCTCAAACCTTTTGTTTCTCCCAGATTTTTCAGTTAATTTTTCTTCTCTCCACCCTCCTGAGCTTGCTTCCTTCCCTCCCGTTTCCTTTTCTTCCTTTCATTTTTCCTGCTGCCTTTCCTTTAATCCAGAGCACGAATGAACATTTTCCCTTCCTGCTGGTTGGTCTGTTTGGATGAAGATAGTTTATACCTACTCTGCATTCACTGAGAAGAATTGACTGTAAATGGTGAACTATCCAGGGCTAATTCTGGTCTGAAATAGTCAAACCTCTAAGTTTCTTGGCTCAGGGTTTATTGTATTTCAGTAGCTTATACTTAATTTATTCAACACCCAGAAAAGTCCATTTTTAAACAATAAAATTATTCTCAATTCCAAAATGGTTTCTCTCGACTAGTAAGACAAAGACATTCCACAGCACTAAAATCTTGAAAAGCCAATGGTTTCTCATACTGCTTTGAAATTCCTTGAATTTGTGTTATTATAATTATATGTCCACTCAGAATGTTAATTCTTGGTTTATTTTGTCATTCTATGTGCTTCTGTACTTATATACATGTGGTAGTAGTGACTTAGTTATTGTCCTGAATTTACATGACATTTTGTACTGTGGTTATTTGTTTTGTATTATTTTGTATTTGTTTTGTATTGTTTCAAGCTTGTATTGCAGCTCTTTATTTCTTTTTTTTTTTATTTTTTATTTTTATTTTTTTTTAGAAACATAAAAGTACAAAAACATATTGACAAACAGACACCCATTATCATAGAAAATAGTACAATCACAACTAATCTATAGACAAGGTGATATGGTCTCAACAGTAGTTGTTGCTTTATCCATTGATATCTTCGAATTGTAGATGTATGGACCCATATACAGACATGCAAATTTAGTCAGACAGT
>PVLD010015057.1:0-50018 GCA_004027595.1 Dinomys branickii
CAGCCAAGGAACAAACGGGAACTGGAGCACAACAGCAAGAGAGAGCTGCAGATGGAGGTGGATCACACGGCCCCACGCCCTTCTCACTCCAACATCAAGCAGGAAGCATGAACTGAGTTACTGGGCTTCAGCTCCCACCCTGAATGCCCTCTGTGAGCACCTTGAGCCTCGGCGGCCTGCGCAATCACCACCTGTTCCTACAGCAATGGGACGAGTCCACAGGCTTCAGGACTCACCCCAAACTACTAATACGAGCAGCAAGAGTGTCTCTGTACTGCTTGCATATATGAACCTTGTATGAACCCATGGTGACCGGGTAGGCAGCAGAGAGAGAACCTCCTGGAGGAATGCCACTCAGACATAGGAATATAGCAACATGTGAAGGACAGAAAGGAAAGAGGTGGATATCCTGAACTTGAGAAGGATCTGAAACACTCGGAAAGACTAAGCAAAACCTCCTCTGGAGCAGGGTATTGGAGATCTGCCATGGTGCAGTCAGAGGGAGACAAGACGGAGAGGGAGGAAGTCGCTGCTCCAAGCACACCCTTGGCCCACACCCTCATTTCGGCATTTGTAGCTTCAGCTTCGGAGACCTATTGCCCAGCTGTAAGGGGTGGGGAACGGTAATGCTGGAGATCAGGAGGAGGTGGGAGGAGAAGAAAGGGCCTCTGGCATCAAGGCAAGGGGACAGAGCCAAAAGGGTCACAGAGGGCGCCCTGATGGGGGCGCATGCCCTGCGGCTGCCCTGCTGAGGGCCCTGCAGCCGCCCCACTGTGGGTCCCGCGGCTGCCCTGCAGTGGGCCCCGCGGCTGCTCCGCTGAGGGCCCTGCTCAGGGCACCTCATGGACTGGACCCTCCCCCACCCATAGCAAGATGACAGGGTGGAGCCGGGCAGTCCGCTGTGAGCATATGTGCTTTCCCACCTCCAACCATGGCAGTCTGTATACACCCATGTATGTTATAGTATAGTCTGAGGCAGCTATATCTCTTCCCAAGGCGAGAGTCCAAGGATATAGATAAACCCAGGAGTACAGTTATTATCACAGGGAAGATGACTGATTGAGTGGGAGGGCAACGGAGATGGGGGAGGAGAAAATTGAATGATCAAATGGGCCATCATCTGTGTACCTGAGTAACAAAGGTGAAGGTAACATTATGTAGGACAGCATCCAGAGCTAATTCCCTTCTATGTTCTCTATAATTCTGTATTTCCTCAATCGTTTTTGTATTAACAGAAGTGAAGATAACTTTATATTATACACCATCTAGTGCAAATTCCCTACTATCTTCTCTATAATTTGGTATTTCCTTTAATGTTTTTGTGTTAACTAATGTGAAGATAACTATGTAATACAACATCCAGTGCTAATTCCCTACTATATTCTGTATAACTTTTTATTTTCTGTATTGTTTATGGCTTTTCTGGTTCATATGTCTCCATTCTTTTGTCTTTAAAAATAAAATAAAATAAAAGATGAAAAAGGCTAAGCACTTTGCCTGTACATGGATGGTATTCTGTACAAAGGCTCACAACATTCCAGGTCACCAGCCTCTGATCATCTTCTTCTCTGCCTGATCATGTCTGAAGACAACTCGGTGTTAGGCCATTATTTGCCCCCATGGACAAAATTTTAGGAAATATTTAATATGGAAGATTACATTTTGTGTTCTCGAGGTATGTATTTCAGAATACAAGGTATTCAACACTTTAGAAGAGCTGGAGTTTTACAAGTCTAAACATGTGTGCTGGCTCTCTATACATTATTAAATGGAGTCGACTGTGGTCAAAATCAGCCTTCCTATTCTGAGGGAAATAGAACATTTCCAGGAAGTAGAGCTGCTAAGGTCTGAATACAGGTCCTGCAAGGGTTCATATACTGAAACTGTGATCCCCAGTAAGTGGATAATGGGCGGTGGGACCTTTAATAGCTGGGGCCTCGTGAGAGGTGCTTAGGTCTTGTGGGCGCTGCCCTTGGAGGACACTAATGCAGTTCTCCCGGGACTCCTGCTTAGTTCCCAGGAGAAGATTGTTCCAGTAAAATAAGCCTGTCCCAGCACTCTGGCTGGGACTTTACCATGTGATGGCTCCTTGTTGCATGTGTCTCCCATGGTGGGGCTGCCCTCTGCCATGTATTGGTGTCTGAAAAGACTCAGAGCTGAGAGAGGGTCCATAAGCTATGAAAACGGTAGCTACCTCTCAGTCTAGTGATGGAGCCTCACTTTCTTGGGGTAGAAGTGTTGAGCCAGCTTCCTAACCTAGCGTTCACGCTTGCTTCCCTCCCACATTAGCTTATTGGAATTGGGTTTAAAAGAACCCCCAACACAGGCATTTTGTTCATAAAAACCAGTGAAAGCCTTGTGACTTCAATATGCCCACTGGCACCTTCGGTCTTGGAGCAGTTTGCACTTTCCACTGGCACCACATGGTGATTCCACAGGAATTTATTTTGTTTTCTGAGGTGCACTCCTAGGTACACTCTGCAGCAGGAACCCCCAGGACCCCCTACACAGACTGTCTCCTACACTAGTCTTCTGTAAGCTGCTCTCCATCACATTATTTTCAATCTTTCAGGCTATCAGGCAACAGAGTGTTTAAAGTTTTAGCAGGCTTAGAGGTGACTCTAGAGTCCACCAACATCTGCATTCATCTGTAATTTATGGCTGCCTCTTATTTAGTTGGTTTAGTAAATTGCACCTAAGAGTATTCTTTGAGACTTGGCAGCCTGGTGTACAGTTTCACGATTCAGCTGTATTTTTGCCAACTATTTGGCTTCATTTTTTTCCTTTTGGATGACATTCTCAAATACTTTGCAGTGCTGGTCTGGAACACACTTTACCGGACGCCTTTTGTGTGCCAGGGGACCCCTTCGATATTCTGTGAAGGCTAACTTTCCACAGGCTAATGTATGTACTTCTAAATTGCTTTGAAAGTCACCACACTTCCAAACAGCAGAAGGTAATGAACATGTGGTGAGTTTGGACTGCATCGTTCCCATGCTAACTGCCCTTCTCTGTTTCAGAGGAGGGGAAATTCTTCTCTAAGTGGGGAGGTCAGGGTGGTGGAGCCTAACCAAACCATAAAATTAATGTCTGTTGCAAAAATAAAAGGGCTTACTTTGTTATGAGGTAGGTGAGGAAATATTTGGCCTTATTTCATTTGCTCAATGTAACCATGTTCCAAAGATTAAATCAAGGTGATTATGGGTATAATTTATTCCTCTTTCAAGTCTGTCATCAGGTGTGTGTATCTGGGATTTTCTGTTTTCTCACTTTCAGAGGTAAGCTCTATATCTGGAAAACTCAGATTTAAGGCTACCTCTGAACTCCCTGAAGCAGTTTGTTTACAGTATCATGGAATTTGATTTTCTAGTTGAGTCTAAGACTATTCCATTCTCCTTTCGTGACAGACAACTCAGCTTTCCAGGACTGAGCTCTGATGGTGCTATTGTTTCCAAATAAGAGAAGATGCAATTCATCTGTATTATGATTAATACCCTGTAATCTTGTAATCTGCTAGAAAAATGTGATCTTAAGACAAGAGAATTGCAATAGAATGAGATCCTCCCCTCACACCATCAATCTTTCTTTAAGGTCTAAGGAGGTATTTAAGGTTAAAATAAATCTTGAACATTCTTCTTACTGAGTGGAGAATAATTTAATAACCTTAACCCTTTGTGATGAGAGAAAGAGAATTTGAATTTTAAACTTGAAAGGCAAACATCCTGTAACCTTTCCTTTGGGGCTCATGACTTTTCCACCCCTCCACACGAGTGCATCCGTTGCCAGTATCTGAGATCTCCCGCACAGTCCACTCTGCAACCTGCCTCTGTGCTGTGTTGTGACCTCTCATCCTAACTCGTGGTGTCAACACAGCCCATGCTCACTGGTAGATGAGGCATGGACATTGTGTATCTAAGGTATTTTCTTTTGGAATCTAATTTTTTTCTTGCACATTTATTCAGGATACTGGGAGTAATTGTTACACAGGTA
Organism: Dinomys branickii; assembly: GCA_004027595.1. Lineage (NCBI taxonomy): Eukaryota > Metazoa > Chordata > Mammalia > Rodentia > Dinomyidae > Dinomys > Dinomys branickii. The sequence goes on from PVLD010015057.1 coordinate 3,991, forward strand.
TGACAGAGTGTTCAAAGATGCTTTAATAAAGAGTAGATGAAATTAGTTCATTTTCCTTCTATTTACCAGATCCCAATCCCTAAGCTGTGCAAGGGCCCCGGCCACTAAGTGCTTCTCTGCAGCTTTGGTGGACACAACCATCCTCCTTGCTTTGGTGCCACTGCCCTTCCCTCCATGAATCTTCCAAGACATGGCCTGCAGTGGTGGATTTTTTTGTGTGTGTGGTGATAGCTAATGTAACTGTAGCTATTTTGTTAAAATTACTCACATACTTCTTATTTTGCTAGAATGTTCAGAGATTAATGGAGCAATATAAGAAGGGTGTGGTCATTAGTTTGAAGAAGGTCCTACTGACCATTTGGGTCAACTTAAGCATAATAATGACTAATGATAGTGATTGATTTTAAGAAACTGCATAAAATAAAAAATCTGTGATTCATACTGATGCAAATAAAAAATGAGGGGAATGACTTTCTGGAAGTCAACTGACTAATACAGGCTTTATGGTTAACAGTATTGTATTGTGTACTTAAAATTTTATGAAGGAGGTAGTCTTCCTACAGCAGATTTTGTCGGATGCCATATATTAAAGAAAAGTAAATAAAGGGGGTGCAGAAGGAAAATTTGGAGCTGATGGATAAGTTGGTGGCATTGATTATAGTGATGGATGTATTCTTATCTCTAAAATCATCAAAGTTCATGTAGTAAACTTGTATAGCTTTTATGTGAATTGCACTTCAATAAACTGATTGTAGAAATGAACAACCAAAAATCCCAAATAATTCCTGGGTCCCTTTAGAAGTTGTAACTATTGGCATGAAAATATAAAAGTGAAACCACAACTAATAAGTAAATCAGTAAGACAAATAAATAGCTGAGTAATAATTATAGAATCAGTAATAATAATACAGTAGAAGCCATGTGATAAATGTAGAAGGAATGCTAGAGATGGAGGGGCAACACAATGACAGGTAGTAAGAGTATTGGATGAAAGGTTGATAAGCAACAGGATCGTTTCCCAATCATGATGTGTCTTCCCACAAATTAATTACACAGGGGAGAGAATTTGCAGTAAAGAAATCCATAGGCATCGTGTTTCTGAGTGACCAAAGGCAGTATCGTGGGTTGGGGCTAACAGGATGTCCTACCCTGTGACGGTGCCCTAAGAAGGTGTGGTGTCACTCTCACATGCCTGCTGAGAGGCAAAACTGACTCTAGTTGTGAGGAGACAGCAGCCAAACCCAGTGTTCCATAGACTAGCACCAAATCAGGAGTGGATCTGAGGAACACTTGTGAAATATCTGGCCTGAAATCTAACCTGTAAAGGTCAACAAAAGCAAAGCCTGGGAAGGAAGTGTTCCCAACTGAAGGAGATGAGACATCAAATGCAGGGTGTGCTCCTGCACTGGGACCTGGACACCACACAAGTGGCTGTACAGTACATTCAGGGACATTTGGAAAGCTTTAAACAATGGGCTGTGGACTGGATATAGAATTACATCATGTAAATAATCTTGTTTTGAGAGTAGTGTTATGGTTATTTAGGAGAATGTCCTTATTCCAAAGAAACGCACACTGAAGTATGAAGGGGTAACATATGTGCTTTTATTGGTTTTGAAGGAACATAACACCTTCAAGTTACTGTCAAACAGCTTAAAATAATACACATATGTACATATATAGTAGACGGGAATATACAGAGTCATCCATCAGCATCTGTGGGAGATTGGCTTCAGGTGTCCCCCTTTCCCTACCAATACCAAAATCCCTAATGTGCGAGCCCCTCCTATAAATGGTGGTTTTTTGCATAGAATCTACGTAAACCACCCTTATACTTTAAATCATCTAGGTTACTTATAATACCTAATACATAGTAACTGCTATGTAAATAGTTGTTCTACTGTGTGGTTTAGGGAATATTGACAAGGTGAAAAGGCCTGTACATGTTTAGTAAAGACACAATATTTTTAAAAGAATATTTTCAGTCTGAAATTCTGAAGTTGGTTGAATCCATGGATTCAGTGTTCACAGGCCTGGAAGGCTGACTGTACATGCATATGTACACACACATACACACACACACACACATACACAGTGAGAAAATGATCATGCAAATGGGGTAAAATTACCAATGATCTATGGGTAGAAGTTATACTGAATGGACCTTGTACTATCCCTAGATAGATTCTTACCCATCTAATTGGTGTGACTGTTAATCATGATATGACAACTTAGATAGATTAAGAAATGCCCAGCTGGTTAGGAGAGCAGAGTTCTGGGTGTGTCTGTGGATGACTGACATGCAGGTCAGAAAACTGAGGAAAGAAGACTCCCCCCAGATGAGGTTGACACCAACCAATAGGCTTGCAGCCCAGAAAGAATAAAAAAGGGAAGACGGAAGTATGCCCATTCGGGAAGAGCTCCAGGCTTTGCCATCCCCTTTGGAAATCAGTTTCTGGTTTCTTCAGCCATCCAGTGCAGACTGGCAACTCTACACTGAGCCTTCAGGGCTTCCACCTTGGACCGGCCCTGCACCCTGGATCCCTCTTGTTCTATGGCTTCCACTTTCTTGGGCTGAGCAGCTACTAGATTCTCCTGTTTGCATCAATGGCTTCTTCTGCCTCTGACCCTGCAAACATACTTAGAAAATCCCCTTGCACAAATATGCACATATTTTTATTGACTTTACTGTCTGGAGAAGCCTAAATAATGTAGTCGTAAATCATATCAAAATAAAACATTACAAAATGCATTTATAGTATTAAATGATGCTATTCAACAGGTCGGGGGAGTCGGTGTTATTCCATTCTTGCTTTCCACCTGACCCTACTGCCTGTTCTCCTGTCTCCATGCTTGGAAGTTACAACAACAGTGCAGATATCTTTTCTCTAGCTGTGGTTTGTTATACAGAAGTCACACATTCTCCTTGTGTAAGTAAAACAGAGAGTCCTACGGTGAGGGAGGAGAAGGTTCCCAGCTCACGAGAGGGAGGGAAAGGATTCTCACCACTGCAGGCAAGGTATGGGTCTGATAACAGAGATGAGGTGGTAGATACCCTCTGGCAGTCTTCGGGTCCCAGAAAGAGCCTGATATATCTTGCCCAATCTGAGAGCCCCAGGGATCTTTATCGTGCCAGCTGGGAGCTATCTTGGCAAGGATGCACAGGCATTCAATAGACAAGTCACACTTGGCCACATGATCCATTTAATCCTTACAGATGTCATCTCTAAAACCAGGCAAACTCCAGCATAGCATTTGTGCCTTAATTCCAACAACAATTTCCACAAAACTTCATTATTCTACTTCAAATTTAGCTACTATAAGTATCAAGTAATTTAGAGGGTGACCCAGTGACCATGAAAAGTGTGCATAGCTAAAGGATGATACTGGCTCAGTTGTAAGCTTTATAGCAACAGCTTTTTCAGCTTATTGGTTTCTGATAGACTTGCAGTCAAGTCATTGCCAACAGGTCACTGTTGTTACTGTAGGTAGCTCAGTGAAAGGCAGGATGGATTGTGGCTGTGATTATTTAGGGAGAAGGGTGCAGATTTGTAGCCAGAGTACAAGAGTATGGGAGAATATTTTGGGTATCAAGAGATCCTTCTGGAGACACATTTCATATGTTTTTCTAAAGTTTATCTCCTGTCACAAGAGGTTCAAGGGAATTTATTATAAGACACTCTTAGGTACCTTGCAGTTAATGATAATAATGATAATAATTTCTCTTTATTGATCTCTCAGTGTATAGTGGACACTATATTTTCATGTTGAGTATTCACTGTCACCCTAAGGAGATGGAACCATGTTTTGAGGAGGATGCAAATTCAGTAGCTTCTGCCTTTCAGTCCATCAGCGTTTCCCTGACGTTCAGGGCAGCCCAGTGGGATCCACTCATGGAGGAGCCCAGTGGTGCAGCACAGAGAGCTCCCCTACCTTGGAGTTGTTTCTGCTTCCTCCAGGGACTGACGCTGATGCAGGGATCATTCTGCTCCAGAATCAGTCCCCACTTAGCCATCCTATCACCACAGGACACTCATTTTATTTTGCATTGAAACAGAGAAACAAGCACATCCCTCCCCTTCCCTTGGTGGGCAGATATTCTGCTGCAAAGTCATCAGTGAAAACTGCCATTTACAGAAACATCCTTTAAAATAAAAATATTACTTCATTTCTTGATGGACAGCAGATGTTAAAAATGGAGAGCTTAGGGATCGAGTCACTGGAATGGAAGAACAAATGAAAATCCAGATGTATTAGTTGTGTAGAGCTACTACCACAAAGTACTGGGGTGGCCTACAGCAACAGAAATTTATTCTCTCATAGTTCTAGATATTCTTATAGAGACTGGATATCCAAAATCAAGGTAGAAGCAGGACCACGCTTCCTCTGAGGTCCTATGATTGTTCTTTCCTTCTTGTTGCTTCTGGAGGTGTGGCCAGTCTTGGTATTCCTTGGCTTGTAGATGTAGTACTCCAACCTCTGCTCCTGTCTTCACCTGGCCTTCTCCCCTACAGGTCTTGAGGTTCCTTACAGGAATACAAGTCACTTGATTAAGGCTCAACTCCATAGAGTATGGCTTCATCCTAAAGAGATTACACCTATAGAAACCTTTTTTCCATATGAGGTCATTTTTATATGTATGAAGGGTTAAGACTTCATCATAATGTTAGGGGGCAAAAAGTTCTACACACAGCAGAGAAAAATATGACCCAAGTTGTGCTGAGAGGAAACAGGACCTAAATCCCAGAGGGTGTTCACCACTGTTACTATGCTCTCCGTTTGTATTTGAGGACCCATAGTTTAGGCCTTTCTTTATTGTCTCTGAGTCGCAGGTTAGGGACAAAGCAGAGTCCAGTGACCTCAGATTAGAAGTTTCCCCCTAAAATAATCAGAGGGACATTGTCTAAAGAGTAATGAGTAATATAATAATATAATAATGAATAATGCAAAAGAAAGCAGGACTAGCACAGCAGAGCAGTGGAACACACATGCCCAAGTAAACTTTTGAAGTAAATTTGGACATGTTTAGAGAGACCAAGACAAGGGAACATTTTAAGGAAAACATATCTCAAAACATCAGGTATTGTTTTGAAACAATGATCCTTGGCCATGATAATTAACAAGAGTGCCATCTGTCCAAGGCTGAACAGTTACAGGGCATGTGTCCTCTTAGAGGCACCTTTTGGATGAGGCTGTAGTGTCCTCTGTGAAGCCTGTGGTTCTGGCCGTGTCTTTTGTGTAATTTACTATTGGGCAGTTATGTGTATGTATCTTCCTTTATAATTTCTGGTTTCATTTACTTGCTTTTTGTTAGAGTTGACACAAGTGACTCCATTTTGATTCTGACAATGTTCAGTCTTCTGTCTATATTAATTCTACATCTGGCCTTTCAAAATATAAGGCATACCAGTAATAACAAATATGCAGTCTTCAATCTAGTCACCACACATGGCAGCACCATACTCCTGGGGTCAGGTGTGGAAGCAATGCTAAAGCAGATGTACTTATCTCACTGATCTGGTCACTTAGAGAGCCTGTTCTGTGAAGCTCTAAGATTGATAGAAAACATCTATTTGAGTGCACAGCTCTCTCTATGGTTCCCCACTGTGCTTATATGAAAATTTGCTAGGTACCCTTATTGCTGTGCTGCAAGGGCACATCCTTCAGCTCTGAGTGTGTGGTAAGAGGAATTGAACATTTTCAAGTTCATTCCTAAAGCGTGACTCAATTGTTGATGTAACCCTTTTTGCAAATTGAATTAAATATGTTATTTAATTAGGTGTTTGGCATTCCACTTAGGGGATGGTCCAAACTGTCCATGTAGTTCTTGCTATTCATAACATATTAGTCTCTTCTAGTGACTGTGGAGCTTTCCTCCTGCAGATGACTTTCAATAGATGTATCACAGAACCAAGAGCCAGCACCACCCATGGATAGACCTGGGTCCAACTGCTAACTCAGAGGAAGTATTTCAGGCATACGACTGACACGAAGCTGACAGATACAGTGTCAATATTTTACTACACAGTCATGTTTACTATACTGAAAACATCCAAACCCATATGTTGAGAAAACAAGATCTAACTCTGACTCAAGGACCAAGGCTTATATTTTAATGTAGTCACTGTTCAGTGTTGGTAAATAACTCTCAGTTTTCATCCGTGTTCTCTGAGGGGACCCTTTCATGCCTGTAATGATTGCCTTGGCCATTCTCTAAATGCTGCACTGGGCAGCAAATTTATCTTTTGGAAGTCTAATAGTTCCCTCTTGCTATTAGGGGAGTTAGCTCATGCACTTTGTAGAGAGTAAGATGTGTCCAAGACATTGGAATTCTGGGCTGGTTTAGATTAAGGGCTTCCTTTCCTTGCATTCTTAGAGAGCATGTTGCAGAGCAGTTAATTTTTCTCTGCCTCTCATGTCAACACAAGTGAAAAACCTGTCAGAGATTAAGCCAGTCAGTCTCACCTTGAAGAGGAGTTTTTCAGGAATGTTTAATTTGGGGGCTGTGAAAGAGGAAGGGGATTTGCATGTGCTCAAGCAGAGATTGGGTAAGAGACTGTGTGCCCTGGGAGAGCCTCCAGGGAATTTGCTCAGGAGCAACACTGGGAATGGGGGAGGAGAGAGGGAGAGGGAGAGGGAGAAGGAAAGGAGAGGAGAGGAGAGGGGAGGGGAGGGGAGGGGAGGGGAGGGGAGGGGAGGTGACAGAGAGCAGAGGAGAGCAGAGCAAAGGGGAGGGAGGCAGGGAGGGGAATGAGAAAAGCCTCACAGTCAGAGCCAAGTAGCTGTGGCTTGATGCATCCTGCATGTCATTTTCTTTGATTTTTCCAGAAAAAGCTGGCAACAAGAATAGAAGAACTGCAAACAATGTAGCCTGCCTTTGCCAAGACATAAATACAGAAGAAACATTTGAAAGGCCCATGTACGATATCAAATTATCTGCAAAGATGAAGAGAGTAATGACTTACATTCTCCGTCCTCTGGCCGGGTGATTCACCAAAGTGGAAAACGAAGCAGTTGGAGATGAAAGTCGCCCCCTCTAAACAGGCAAAAAGGATGAGCTTGGGGAAAGCCAATCTAATTAGACAAGTTCACATGGAACTGGAATATCTGTGACCAGAGGTGGCAGCTAAATGTTTGGTGTTTCTTAGTGTCCTCCACAGTCTTTGATAATGAAAGTTTAGCCCTGGCTCACTGTGTTTCTTCGGGAGCTTGAATAGCTTCAGAAGCATCCCCTGCACTCAGGGCAACCTGGTGAGATACACAGACAGTAGTGCCTGTGTTTTGCACACTGGGTTAGATCAAAGGGTAGAAGTAAGTTTCCCTGACCCCTGGCTTAGAGAGGCTCCTCTTGAGAGTCTCTGCTTAGTTTTGTAATGGCATACTGGAATGGAGCTCACACATCACACAGTCCACCCATTCGCATTTCCTAAATATTTACTTGTTCAAAAAATCTGCCTTACTCAGTGACTGCAGTCTCTGTGAGGGTCACACCATGTGGGGTTTGTTTATCAGTGCACACCCAGCCATGACTGTACTGAACACACACGCTGCCGCCACGCGGTCACTGTACCTTGTCCGAAAGAACGGACAAGAAGGAGAGAGTGATGAGATTTCTAGGCTCAGCAACGGGCCTGAATCACCCACCCACTCTTGGGACTTGCTGCCAGATCATAGGCTGGTTTTAAAATAAGGAGATGTCAAAGAGAGAGGAAAACACTTCCATTTGGTAGCGGAAAGAGAATCCACACCTACTTTATTCTCCGATGAATTCTCACCGCACATAAGCTATTGTCTGGCTCCAGGTATGAAAGAAGAATTTGGTGGGGAAGTCCCCAACCCTTCGGAATCATAGGCAAGTGGAAGTACTGGGCCGCACCCCTTGGAATGGTGTTGGTTGTTGGTCCTCATCCTCCTCACTCAGTACTTCCTGAAGTCTTGTGCCCAAGCCAGGTGGAAAACGAAGACAGGAGATTCCTTCCCAGCTTTCTTCTAGTTTGCCGTTTGGGGGGGGGGGGGGACAATAGATCACACGTGCTTGGCACACAGCAAAAGAAGTGGCACTGGGAGATCTAATGCTGAGTTTTCAGGGGAGAACCTGAGTGCAGAAGGAATTTAGAGAAAGAAGAGAGGAGGTCATCCAGAGGAGGTGGGGTGTGAATGTGTCCTGGGAAAACAAAGCTTGCGTAATTCGCTGGGAGGCAACTGGCCCTACTCAGCTAGGTTAAGGCCAGTGGGCGGGGCCAAGGCCCGTGGGAGGGGCTAGGGCCAGTAGAAGGGGCTAGAACCAGAGGCAGAGGCTATAGTCAGTGGGTGGGGCTAGAGCCAGTGGGTGAGATTTCGTGCTAGGGATGGGCCCTGGTTCTGCATCTGCCCAGTAGCCAGTCTCAGCAACCAAAGGGTGTCCTTGACTCAGACCTCTAGAAGAACATGATGCTTCTCAGCAGGCCCGCTGTTCAGGCCCCATCATTCCACTGTGTCCTCCAGCAGGGTGGTTAGTTGTGTCTGTTTTTATTTTTTCCTTTTATCACCTGGGAATGAGGAAGTGCCCTAGCTACAAATCCATACAGATGAATTTCTGTTACAGTGCAGACTATAAATCAGCTGAAATGTTTCTTTCCAGAAAGGAGGAGTGGCAAATCCTGTCTTCTCTGCCTGAGAGGAAGAAGCCATCCCACGAACTTTCCATCGTAGCCCGGCCACAAAACAAGGCCTTCTGCAGTCTGCCAACTGCATGAGGTGCCTGATGCATTCCTGTGCCTTCTATTGACATAGATGTCTTGATGCCAATAGTTTAAGTTGATTTTTTCTTCTTAATTAGAGAGCTCTTTTGCTTTCTTGGCTGAAGCCAATAAACGAATAAATATATGTGAAGAGTTAATAATCCTCAACAAGGGCTACTAGTTACTGTTTTTAAAAGGAAGAAAGTGATAAATTTTGACAAAGTCAGCAGAAATCTGTGGAAAGATTCAGGCCTTAACGTTAGTCTATTCATCTTAGCATCTCCCTTGGAGTCTCACCATTGTGATCTTGGTGAACATGAAGAATTTACTGGGAGTATGGATTAAAGATAAGGTTGTTTTTCCTTTTACAAAAACAAGTTGACATAATAATTAAATCACTTAGTGTTTTTAATTTGCAGAGTAAGTCCCCCATACCTAGATCTGGGTTACTCCCATTTATTTTTTTTCCTTTCTTTTCTGGAGGATTCTTCATTTTTCTTTGTTTTCCTCACTGAGGAAAAAGTCTAAGGGAGGTGAGGGCCCCTTGCTGTATATAAACTGTTTAACGTAAGCATCTTCCTAGTCATAGAGCTTTTTGTGCTTTTTTGGCCGAGGCAAAGTTAAGAGCAGTGTTGTGCAGCTGGAGAGCAGAGAAGCTTTGTGAATAAAAGAACTATAGGTACTGTAGCTCCTCCGATTTTAGCTCTAAGAGGTTTTAGGATGTGTTCTGAGCCCTTCCAGTGCCACCAAATTAATACGGTCATGTATGTGGCAGTTTTTAAAAAAAATTCTGTGATAGTCTGACTTAGAAGCTAATTTTTAGGGCTCTTAGCTTTCACTGAAGACTTACTCTTTTCCTCTTCTCGTGGCTTAAAACAACCTCTTCTTGGCTGAATTTTCTGACTTCTACTTTTACTTGTTTTCTTTTCATTTTTTTTCGTTCCTACTGCTCACCCCTCCACGTCCACTTTGCCTTTATTGTGAAATCTATATTTGATTTCATCTTGGTCTTCCGATGTCCACTTTTTATTTGTCTTCAACTTGGCAGTCACTCCTGTGGATGCCTCCTCCCTGTGGGTGCATTTCCTCTGCTGCTTCTCACACAGCTGTTTTCACTTCCTTCCGTGTCCTCTGCTGTGTTGTGGCTTCACAGGCACTGCTACATGGCTATCACTTCTCCTTCCTTCTCTCTAAGATTGTAGTCCTTTCAAAACCAGTCTTCCCTTCCTCTGCTTTTGTCCAGTGCATTCTCTCCCTATGGCTTCTGTCTTTCTGTGCGTGTGTGTGTGTGTGTGTGCGCGCGCGCGTTTCTCAGGGTTGAACTGAAGACCTTTGAACTAAGCTGCATCCTCAGTCTTTTTAAACTTTTCCATTTTGAGATGCATTCGCTAAATTGCTAAGTCACCCAGACTGGGCTTGAGCTTTGCATTCTCTGGCCTCAGCCTTGCAGAGAACTGAGATCGCAGCTGTGCCCCGCCAGGAGTAGCTTCCTCCCATCGCCAGACCTGCTTGCTGTTGTCTTCTTGCCCTCAGCCACGGAAACAGAGTCTGCGTTTTCCTTCCCTTTCCATGCCTTCCTAGGGTTTTACTACAAAGAAAGCCTTTTAGAAATACCCTTACTGATTATGTACAATATATAAAATTCTTTACATATGAATATGTACAGCCTCATGAGTTTAGACACATGCACACATCCATGATCCCATCATCAAAATCAGGGTAATAAATCCATCACCTCTAGAAGTTTCTTTATGTGTCTTTTGTGTTTGTGTCTTATAGGAACACTCAGCATAAGATACAACCTCTTAAATTTTTAAGTGCCTAATGCTGTTAAATATATCCTCTGTGTTGTACAGGACATCTCTAGGACTTACTCATTTTATTTAACTGTCCCTTCATGTCCATTAAACAGTTCTTCATTACACCTTACCTCCATCCACCAGCAATTGCCATTCTATTGTATGTTTCAATATTGTTGCAATGGTAAGCTTCCCTTCCTGAAAGGCTAACATCCTGCTCTGTACATACATACACACACCACATATTCTTCACCCATTTATCTATGGGTACACATTTGCATTGTTTCCATACCTAGCTGTTTGTGAATAATGCTGCAGTGAACATAGAAGTGCTGATATCTTTTTGAGGTCCCAATTCAGTTTGTTTTGTTTGTTTTTTGAATACTTACCCAGGAGTGAAAGGATTCTTTCTGGACTGCAAAGGAATCAACAAGATGCAGAGGCAGCTCACAGAATGGGAAGAAATATTTAAAAACCACAGACCTGACAGGGAGTTAATCTCCAAAATGTCTGAGGAGCTCCTATAGCAACACAGACAAAAACAAAAGCAAAAAACTGAAAGCAAATAACCAGATCAAAAATAGGCAAAGGACTTAAAAAGACATGTATAATTGACCATCAGTAAGTGAAAAAGTGTGTAGCATCAGTAATTCTCAGGGAAATGCAAATCCAGACCACGGTCAGGTGTCACCTTTCATGTGGTAGGAGGCTATTATCAAAATGCCAAGTTTTTTTTATGAGGATGTGGAGGAATTGGAACTTTGTCCACTCATGGTGGAAATATAAATTGATACAACTGCTATGGAAAACAGTATGGGGATTCCTGAAAATATTAGAAATAGAGCTAGGTGTGGTGGCTTGTACTCAGGAAGCTGAGATAGGAGGGTTAACTGAACCTACACGTTTGAAACTGGACTAGGAAACATCATGAGATCCCATATAAAAGTATTAAAAATAGAACTATAATATGACAAAGCAGATTTTCTGAATGTGAATCCAAAATTTTCCCGAGAAAGTGTAGTGAGTAAGGCCATTGCATTTTTTTTAACCAAAATCTCACCCTGATAGAATTCACAGCTATAATTTTCAGTAAAAGCAAAAGATCCAACAACTATAAAACTGCACATTTTCTGTAAGATGTAAAAGTATAAAAATAATCTTTACCATGAGATTTTTGAACCCCAAGGGACTGCAGTTATTATAAGCTTAGTTGAGGGTTACAAACTTTTTCATTTTTGAGTCAAAGCCTTTTTTGATTAGATAAAGTATTTTGGGAATTAACTGATATGAACCCAGATTGAAACGGAACTGCCTTGATTAGCTTCTCTTTGCTAAACGGAGCCTCCCTTTCACTGAACTAAAGCAGAGGACACCAGACCTCACAGTATTCCTGCTCAAATGAGTGTACACATAGATTACAGCCAGAGTTGCAAAGTTTGTGTTCCAGTATTGAAAGCGAATTAGCTAAGTCTTAGTTAAAAATGTGATTTGCTTTCTTAGTCTTCAGGAGGAAGCTTGGATTAGTATTGTCGGTCTTTTGTTCTTCTCTTTCTTTCTTTCTTTCTTTCTTTCTTTCTTTCTTTCTTTCTTTCATCATTCTTTCTTTTTCTTTTTTGTTTTAAGACTTTGTTTTAGGCAAGATAGGGTCTCACTACGTTTCCCAGGCTGACTTTGAACTTGGAATCCTCCTGCTTCAGCTTTTGGAGTAGTTGGGATTACAGGGGTGTCCATCTATTTTAAAATCAATCAGAAAATTTTGAACAGATGGTTCTTTCTGGATGGTTTTTGGCCTTTCAGAAAATTCTTCTTGTTAGGACTTGTATCTAAAATGTCCCTGAAAGGCAGTTGATAGGTTCGGGGGAGCTAGTGAATCTTGAAGATGCTGATTTCATCCTGGTGAGTTCACAGCTGGGTGGGCTGTCAAGGGCTGAGCCCCGTTGTAGGAAGTAGCTTTTGGTGGCTGTGCCTGCAGAGGGTACGTTTTGTTCCTGGCCCATTCCTCTCTGGCTCTTTCTCTCTCTCTACCCTCTTCCTGGCTGTCACAAGGTGAGTAGCTTCCCCCCACCAAGTTCTTTCACTGTGCTGTTTCTGCTATGCCCCAGGCCTCAGAGCTGGCTGACCACAGACTAAAACCTGTGAAACTGTGAGTCAAAATCAACCTTTCCTTCTTTAAGTTGTTTTTCCTCAGGTGTTTGGTCACAGCAATGAAGAGTTTACATGCTAGCAAGCAAAGGCTTCTGGACAATTTGTGTAGAGAATTCTAAACATCTAAAAATATCTAAAGTCATCCTTAAGAACATTTGTTTTGAATATTTGGAGTAAAGGAGACTCTCGACTCTGGTCTTTCTGCCTTAACCTCCTTCCAAGTGCATGACCGTCTTCACAGGGAACCATACAAACACAACTCCTTGACATTTCCGGATGTGGAGTCCATCTCTGTATTACTACCTTTCTAAACATCAGTTGAGAAGATATCTTTCATGCTCGTCTGAGTTATTCAACATACAATTGTTCATTTCATTCATTCATTCACCAAAGAATATTGAATACTTATGTCCAAGAATTGCTGCATTCTGGAAATGTGACCACACAGAGATTAGTTTGCGTTGAACCCTGTTATGGAGAATGAGCCCCTGCCTGAGAAGTCACCAAGTCCATAGCGATAGTAAGGATGAGACACAGCACTGACTGATGTGTGTGGTGCTTATATTTGCCTTTCTACTGCTCTATCAGTGAGCAGAGGAATTCTATCTTTTCCCAAGATTCATCTGGCCCAGCCTAAAGCTAGAAGTGAAGGTCAGAGATGGAAGCATGGCTTCTTGAAATGTCCTCAAGTGTCTCATGAGGGGGATCTTGGGCTGTTAACCTGAGAATTTTGTTTGCATGACAAATGTCTCCACATTCCCAATGTGATGGCTAATAACCATCTATGATTTCACTGCCTTAAGGTGTGGCAATACAAAATCAAAACAAGCGAAAAAGAAAAGTCCTTTTTAACTTCTTCATCTGAAATTGAATAGGTTCCAGACTGTAAGTGTCTGGGGAGAGAATCCATCCAAATGCTTATCAACAGCCTATATAAAATATGTAGTTGTTTTCAGAGAGTGCTTAACTAACCCTAGGAAATGGGAAGGACATTTAATATACTCTCTGGGAGAGAAGATTCTGTGGCATCAAGAATAGAGTGTTACAGCTTCCTCCACAAAGAAGTGAATGGCACACACCTAGAAGGCAGGCTAAAAATCACTTCTGGGTGCTGTAAGGATGCCGCCTCATGTTCAAATTCACTTCTGGGTGCCACAAGGATGCCATTTTATGCTCTCATTGTTTACCATGAGGTGCCCATTGGTTCTGAGGCGCCTCCTCAGAGCTGTATTCCTCTGTGGTCAGAGCTGTGACTCATGTGTTCATTTCAGCCCCAATATGTAATTTAAATCGCACTTTCTTCTTGTCAAGGGTGACAGCGAGCCTGTGTGTTCACCCAAGCAAGGGAGACGCAGCTTCACAGAGTGCTAAGAACAAGGGGGGATGGGGACTCCAAGTGTTTTCACAACTACTTTTGTTTCACACTAGGTTAGTCCGTGTATTTTTAGTCGTTGGAGAGAATTCTGTTGATAAACTCCCAGATAGATGCGTGCAATAAACACACACAATAAATGTCTTCCTTTGCAGGAAACAAAATTTGATTGAAAATGTGTAGTTGAGGGAGAGGATGGGGGTGGGAGTTTTAACCATCCCCCCAAGGACAGTTGTTTGGTGGAGTAAATGCATCAATATTCGTCTTCTGATGTGTCATTGGGTAGAGTCCTATTCCTTGCCTGTTATCTCAGGCAGAGTTCAAATAAGAGCTTCATATTTATAAATGAGCTCTGGTAGATTAAAAATGTTTAACTTGAAATTCTTGAAACAGACCTCAGATTTTAAGGGAGGCGTGAGAAGAGACAAGAAGGCAGGCAGTGAGATGTGGGCCTTGCTCCCCACCAGACTGCTAAGAAAGTTGGTGGGGTCATCTCTCCTGAGCGAGGCATTGGGGTCAGTGGCACTATTCTCTAGGATGGAGTGGTGAGGCTTTTAGAGCTTGCAGTGTTGCAGATGGCCCACCGAAGTTTCACTGCCACTGCTCTAGGAGAATGGAGAAATGCCAAACTAACCACGGAGCCCTTCTCACCCGAGAGCTGGAGGAAACGCACCCGGAGATTGCCCTCCGTGCTGTGGTTCTGTAGACAGGTGTTGTTCCTGGGTTGTTATACCTGTGGGTAGAGCAAATTTATTGTAGTTTGCACTTTCACCTTCTCCCCATCATACTTCCTGAATGAAAACCCTTTGACAAAGAAGCCACGCTGGATCAGTCTTGCTTGAATGTGAACCTACTTCTGCTGTGATTCTGTTTGGGATGTGAATTTTCTTGGGTGTGTTCCTGCTGCTGGTATATTGTGGTTTGGGGGTTTATTGCAAGATGAAAAATATAATACAGGACACATATTTCATAAGATTACTTATAATGGTCATCCAAAGAATCATATACAAGAGAGTGCAGGAAATCTGTCCACACACTAGAAACCAAAGAATCCAGCTGAGGGACTGGATCCCACAGTAATGTCCTGCACGAGTCCAGCTGAAGACCTAGAGCTCATAACAATGCCTCCCACGAATCCAACTGGAGGCAACACTGCGTGCAGGCCTGTTTCATGGATCTGTGCTGGGAAGGCCCCAAGTTCAGTGGTGGATCTAGAAAGTCTGTGCCAGTGGGATAAAGGATCTGTGCAGGCAGACTGAGGGATCCTCACTGGAGCCAGGAAGTGATGCACAAAGAACCAGAGCTCCTCTGAAAAGTACCACCGCTATCCTCAGCAACAGTGAGGTCCTGAGCTCCCCCAGTGGTGAAGACAGTTGAGTTCCCATCAGGAAAACCAATACAGCAAGCTTCTCCTGGAGACTGAGAAGTGCACCATCTTCCACTTCGGAGCCATCAGCGATGCTCAAAGTGAGGACCAGAGATCCCCCAAAGTGAACTGAAGCCATTCTCAGTGCCAAAAAGGTCCCCAGCTCCTCAGAGGATGAAAACAGCCAAGTTCATCAGGAAAGCCAGCATGTCGAGCTCCTCCAAAACAACCAACTGCTCCTTACAGCTTCCACCAGCTCCCAACAGCCTTTCTCAGCTCCCAACAGCTCTTCTCTACTTCTGTCTCTTATGCTGCTGGCAATAATCCCTAGGTGGGCCTCCCACACCCAGCACCATGCTGACTCAGTTCAGCTGAGTGTAATATAAATTGAGCACCAATCTACTACATGGTGTGAACCTGTTTTGGGTTTAAGAATTGAACAGCTACTTGAAGACTTCTTCTCATCTCCACAGCTCCTCTAGGTGCCCTGCCCATCTGCAGGGTCACAGGCCTAGGCTGGAGAGAGGAGTAGGAGGTAAGGGTCAGTTTGACCCTTGGGCTTTGGAGAATCACACAAGCTTTCCCTGCCATCTTCCATGGGTCAAACCAGCTGAGTGTATAGCTGTGGCTCTTCCCACCTGAGGTTGTGCCATGGGTCTTTCTCTCTAGACCGTAAGGCCCTCATGGCACTAGGGTCATGGGAAAATTGCAGAATAAGCTCATTTGTAGGAAAAGAATCAAGCATAGGGTGCACATACCCCAGTTATTTTCAAAACTGAGTAGTAGCTAAATAAAACAGTATTAGGGAAGTAACATAGCAACCTTTAAAGAAAGAGACCCTGGGATTAAATTGCCTTGGTTCCAACCACATAACTGAGTAAACTGCCTATCCTCTTTGTGCCTTAGGTTCCTCATTCTGAAATGAGGACATGATCCGATTAAATGGCATAATAAGTGTCAAGTGCTAAGGACAATGATCACTGATGAATACCTGTTAACCACTCCAAGTCAGGCTGAAGTTCTGGGGCATTAAAGGCTTTCCTGTATGTCTAGTATGCAGACATGGAGTGTATAGTATGCTCCCTGATTTGTTCCAGAAATAATTTAAGATGGCATTTATGTTCTGGTTTCAAAGCTACGTTTCCATAAGGCACCTATAATCATCTAAAGCCAGAGAACTCATGACTCATCCCAATGTACCCAAGTCACTTGGCCCGAGCCAAGCCATCCTGCTGTTCCTCAAGATGCCAAGCCGTAGAAGGCAAGGGAAATGCTCTCACGCAGTCTGTTCAAGGCTCCCTCACTACTCAATTGTGGTGGAATTACCCGCTAGCTCTGGCCGCTCAGAGAAACTTCCATGGCCTGGAAATACAAAACCCTATTTCTTTTGCAAAGATGGAGGTCTTCTAAAAAAATCTGCTTGTTCATTTTTTTTTTTTTTCTTTTTAAATAAATGTTCTCAGCTGGCCTGGGTAACTTGGTTTACTGAAAAAGGAGACTACTTGATTAAAAAGATTCTCTTACTCATTTTGCCCCTAAAAGACATCCTTCTAAAGAGCCTGGCAGTGTGAGAAGGTGGGCTTTTGACAGGGAAGGAGCTCTTGGGGATTGTCAGAGCCAGGATGGGAGAGGGCCCCTTTAGGTCTGCACCATGTCCACAATTTGATAGGTTAGAAGCAGCATTAGCCATGAGAATGACTCAACTTTTAAGATTTATATCAAGAAGAAAACCAATCTTGATACCTTACTAAGTGGGTGAGACTCCATGCTAACAGCTGTGGGTGATAGATTATGTCCTTAGTGAACATAAGTTTAGCATAAATGCTCTATTATTTTAAAATAATCTCTGATTGGAAGGTAAGCCAGGGCCCTGAGATGTGTGCTGTAATGTGCTGCCAATCTCTGTTTGAATGCCAAGGCTGTTGCAGGGTGAGAGACAGCGAAAACAGTAGGGAGACTATCTACTGCCCAGGCAAAAGTGTTATCATCCTTGGAATGTACCTGGCTTAGGCTTGAGCTATCAAATGTCCCCGTTCTTGGGTCCAAATCATTTGAGTAGGTTGGCTCTGATTCAAAAGACTCCCATGATGATGTTAATTAAGTAGAAACACAATTTAAGACCAGTTAGTTATTCGCTGATTGTTAACCAAGGAAGATGGCCTGAAGCAACACCCAGTCCCCAGGAATTTCACAAGTGCTCTTTTCTGGCTGTGAAAATAGTCTTTCACATCCAGGAAAAATATGGAGGGCTTGTTTAGGGAAAACTATGCCTAGAAACTGTCAACTCTATATTACTATAAATGATATAGATATGAAAAACTAACTGCCTTAATATGATTATATGCGTCTTCTCTTTGGTATGTGCACGTATAGATCTGTGTGTAATCACAGGACCTCCACCCCAAAACCAGCCCTTCATTAGGCTGTCATGAAGCATAAAGCTGGAGGGGAGGAGGGCCACAGCATGGCTAGGTGTGTGTGCGCTTAGGCTGCCTGCCCTGCAGGAACCACTTGTGTACAGCGAGTTGGAGGATTGCTTCTGGAGTGTACAGCTTTCCAACGAGTCCTAGCTAACTCCAGTTCCTGCATCCCAGAGAGAGAAAGAGCAAATTGATATTGAAGTGATTTAAAGTGATGAAGGATGTCCTGCTCTCCCACTTGAATTCTGGAACAATTCAGGGAAAAATATCTGATGGGGGAGGCTGAGAAGAGGAGGGAAATTGGAGACGAAGGCCTAGGATGGAACATCTCATGCTTCCACTCATGAACTCAGTGCAAGGGCTGTAGCGCTTGGCAGTACGACACTGGGACTCTGAGGGGTACGGACGGCTCTCAAGAAGGATAGAGATTTGGCTCTGGTGGATGAGAGGATAGCCAGGAAAGACTTTCTTCCAAACAGAACAATATATATAGTTCTGAGGGCCCTGTTCATCACTTATGTCTTCTTAGTAATTAATTCACAATTGTATGATTTTCTTTCACTTCACTTTCCATTTTGACAATAATATTATTACATTACATTCTTTATAGGATGAAAGTAGTATGTGTGTGTATATATATATACACACACACACACACACACACATACACACACACACACACACACACACACACAAATGCACATCATTGTTTTTAGAACTTGAGAAGAATTTTGGAAGAATGGACCAGAGAAATTAGAGAGATTGTGGTATTTGTTCTTAATTACATTGCCTTCAAGTATAGATGCTGTGGGGAGCACAAAGCAAAAGGAAGGCTCGGGCCTGAAGCTGGGGGCAGCACCTAGCACGCAGCTGTCAGTACCCAGTGTGGGAGGGCACCCGCACCTCAGCACAGGTCCCAGGTGCATCCTCCAAGAGTCTGTAAAGAGACACAGGGAAGGTACTCACTGCAGGGCTGTCGGAGGTCAAAGGTGGCGGGAAGGTCACCACTCAGTCACTATACCCGGGTGACATGCGGCGGATACATGCTGGGAAGTGCAGGTGGAATATTAAAAATTATATGTTGAGAGATCAGTGTAAGAAACATTATGAAATATCTACCATATTATACTACTCAGGTACGTTGAAAGGCATGTGTCAGAAGTCCAATATGAATTTTATAGGAACACATATGAGCATGAAGATTTCTATGAAATATCAGAGAGTTCCCTGGGCTGGATAGGCGAGAAGGGACCGTTAGACAATGGATAACTAAGTAAGTACTGTATGAAAGATTCTTTCTTGGACCAGTGTGGGTGATACATCACAAACTGTGGAGTATGGTTAATCTTTCTGAGGTGCTCTGGAAAAGGAAATAAGAAGGAAGGAAGGAGGGAGATGGAGGTAAAGAGGGAAGAACAGAAGGAGGGAAGGAAGAATGGGGTGCAGAGTGAAGTAGGAAAGGTGGAAAGGAAGGAAGATGTCATATTGATATGTAAGACCTTTCTTTAGCCTCTCTCCCCTTCTCCATCCTTGGAGGGAAACTCTATCCCCAACTCCCAGCCAGCTGCAGAGCCCATCACAAAAAATAGTTAAGACTTACTTGCAGTGCCCAAAAGGTGGCAAGATTTACAAGCCAAATCAGGAAGCTTGGGTTCAGTGACATAGAGAAGAGAAGGCAGTTTGGGGGAAATGAGAGTTAAGGGTGTGGATGAAGGGTCCAAGGGGCAGTGGTGTAAAGAAGAGAAAAGGGATCCATTTGCCCACACCCTATTCCAAGCCCTCAGGGGCAGCACAACCATCTGTCTTAGTCACTTTTCTCTTATTGTTGAGATAAAATATCCAACACCCAAAAGTAAGGAAAGAAAGGTTTATCTAGCTCACAGAGGGTGGAGGTTTCAGTTGGTAATCAGGTGGCTCCAAGGTAGGGTGGCATAGCACAGGGGCAACAGTTCACAGAAGCAGAAGACAGCAAAGGCAGCAAATGGGAAAGTGGGGGAGCAAGCCTCTTTTCTGCCCTTATGTATTACGTGCAGGCTCCCCTCCTTAGGGCAGGTGCAGCACTCACACTCCCAACCCAAGCACTAGACAATAAACCAATCACAAACTCTAGATTTAACCTTCTCCAAAACGTCTACCCCTCGGGATGACATGAGGCTCTGGGGAGACATCCAGACACAAAGCATAACACCATCTGACCATCAGCAGGAATGATCGCATGCCTGTTGGTTCTTTTCGCTCCAAGCATGAGCTCCACAGAACCAGGCTGCCAAGCTCCTTTCTAGGCAGCTGAGGGGGCACCTCTGTAAGTGAGGAAGTTCCCACAAGCTGGGAATTTTACAAGAGTTTCTCTGGATCCTTGAGGTGGTACAAACACAACAGTGTCTATCTCCTTGGGATGAATCCCTTCTAGGTCAGAGTATTTGAACTCTGATGAGATCATAGAACCACTCAGAGGGAAAGGATTCTTAGGGGCTACATCTGATATTTTCTAGCTGAGAAAACTATAGGTTGAGGAGATTCAAAAACCTGAACTTCTGATTGCCTGTTGTGCTTTGTAGATCTGAAATTGGAATGTTCTTTCCGTGCGAGTCAGTATGGGGGTGGATTCCAATCTGGAGGGAGTGAACAACGGGGGAAGGACAGTGTCTCTGCTTCCAAGATTGTTTTTAGATAATTATTTTTATGACTTTAAAGAGGGCAGAGTCTAAAAATGCTTGACATATCAGCAAGTTCAATCTTAAATTTATTATTTTTCAAGGCTTCCCATACCACATCGAGAATGAATCAAATTTCCATCCTTGGAAATGTCTGACAGGAGAAATTCATACCTTACATATCATATAATGAGAATAAAAAGAACCCATGAGCATGAAATGTGCTCATTTTCCCTGCAGAAAAGAAAACATTTTTCTTTAGAAATAGTCCACGTAATCTTGGAATTCAAATACCTGCTGAGTGGCTTATTCTCGCAATTAGGAAAGGGGCTTGTCCCCCAGCAGTCATGCCCTGTTCTTTCCCTTCAGCAGAGTGGAATGATTAGCTCCTAAATTAATTTTAACAAAATCCATGTTATCCTTTTTGTAACTTATGGATCTATTTTTTTTCATCTCAAAGTAACCTCAATAAAACATTTGTTTTTTTAAAAATAAGCTCTATTTTTTTTCAGTATTGATTCTTTTTTCATTTTAAAGAGAAAAAATAACAAATGCAAAGAAAAACAAAACAACATAAAAGAACACAAAACAATCAAACTGATACAGGATTTCAAAACAAGATGATAGGAAAGCTCTTTGTCTTGGCCGAAAGTTACCAGTTCATTTCTGGCATTTGCTTCAGCTAGAATCCTTATTATTGTCTCAGATTGATAGCCTTTCATCCAAAAGAGGAGAAAGAAAAACTCATATTTTACTCATATTTTTGGCTCTATGCCATGTTGGTAGCTAAGAAAAAAATGTATATGTTACAGTCAACACACATTTGTTGCATTATATTCTGGACTATGCTATCTGTATTTATCTGTGGGCTCAAGAAAATCATATATCGTTCACCTGGGTCGCAATTTGTGTTCTGGCAAATCTTTATTTGCTCTCAATTACATTTAATTGATATTTGCGGTGGTGGATTAAGGAAAAAAGAACCATCATTTAATATGCTTCAGGATTTTATGGGTCTTGTGTTTCTTGGCTTAGTTTGCAAAATACATATAACTGCACTTTTTAAAGCTAGGTACTTAGATAAATTCAGTCATTTATTAAAAAAGTGTACCCAGAGTGGTAGAATTAAAAATTTACATCCATCTGGTGAGATAGTGAAGAAAGTACTAACTCTTTCTCTTCCTGAACATTCTTTCACAACATGGTGTTATCTAAAGATTTTCCTGATTGAAACACGTTGCCTGTGATGTAGCTGATGATTTGGCTCACACTCAAGCCCACAGGAAAAGGACAGTGAGCTGCTGGAAGAATTAATGCACTGACTTCTCTCCCTTTCTCATATTTAGTCTGTAGATGTGCCTTTCTTCTTATGTCAAATGCAACAAAACTTTTTCTTTCTTTGTTGCCTGCAACAGTTGAATTACTCAACTGATGGCTGTCTGTGAGATTCAGGGCTGCTATGTACTGTATGCCAAACCTGGAAAAATGATACTTTGCACTAACATGTTTCCTGATGAAAGTTTTTGTTGATTTTTAATTCCTTTTAAAATATGAGCCCTCCTAGTGAGCAATGCATGCAATTTAAATAAACAGTTTTATTATATATATATAAATGTAATTGAGGCCAGTTAGTGTTGATGTATGATAGCTGTTTGAGACTTCGGAAACACACAGAGCCAAAGACAGAATTAGGTTAGGTCAGAAGCTGCAATGATCAGAGTATTTATATCTGAACATTTCCTGGCAATGGGAGAAATAATTATTAAGTAAGAGTCCATGAGATGTGAATTTTTTTTCTGAATTTTGAGACAAGCATGTTGTATATAAGTGACAAAGTGAGCCAGTAATTTCCCTTGGCCAGCTCTTCCCTAATGGCAGCACTGTCATGACCAGGGCCATTATCCGAGTTCAAACAGTATCAAGGTACTCTGCCTTCTGTTTTCTTACTCTGAACCCACAAAAAGTGTGCGTGAGAGATTTCCATCTACTGTCTCAAAGGCAGCATTGGAAACCCCTTCATCATTCTGTTCCTAAGATTCTATTAGCCAAAGTTAATGGAACAACAGTTCGCAAGCTGAGTGAACTCTTGGCCCACATGGCTGGGAGGTGGCATGAGGCCTCTTGTGTGTGGGAAGAGTCAGGAACCTGTGCAAGGCCCCTGTGGTTCCTGCCTCCTCCTGCGCCACTCCAGGTGCCATCTCCATAGGGCCAGGGGATGGGCAGGTCACCTCTACAATCCCTGCCGACTCTCAGGATACTTGGGGTTTTGCTTATGTTCTTACCTCTTTAGTTGCCATAAACACAGATCTCTAGTTTAATAGCATTTCTACCTGGAAACTGCTAAACATCCTCTTTTTTGAGGAGGTCTAAAAGAATTCTTATTAGGTTTTTGTGAGGGAGGGGCAGCCCAGATTTCCCAAGCTGAGATTCTGCCATGTGTTCATCACTAAGAATTTAGTTACTCAGCTTTTTCCCACCAACCACTACCATTTTCAAGATGAAGAAGGCAAGGCACAAAGAAATGAAATTACAGTGGCAGGATCTAGATCCAGGTAGAGGTATTCTGCTACCCAGGTGTGCTATAACTGAGGATACCCCTTAATTTATGATATTGTTACATCCCCATAAACCCAAGTGAAGTCTAATATATTCTAGGTCCAAATTGCGTTGAGTGTACCTAGCTTAACAAACATCAGAGCTTCTACACAGCTGCCTTAAACAAGCTCAGAACAACAACAGCAACAAAAGCAACACCACCCAGGAAATTTAAATTTAGGCCCGTAGGGAAATAGCATCCTTAACAGAAAGCTTATATTATAATGAAGTATCGAATAGCTTTGTTGTATGTGTTGCTTGGTTGTAGGAGAGCACTTTCACACCACAAACAGTCAAAATATGCTAAGTCCAACCATCATACATGAAGGACCACCAGTTTCCTGTGGTAGTACTGTAAACAAGTAATTCCAAAAGTAGAATAAGTTGATTTTTAATATTGTTTTGAGTTGTTGGATGTTTGAGCCTTTTTATTTGGTGGTGGGGAGAGGGACAGAAACAGAAAACCAGAAAGAGACAAAGGAATCTCTGTTTTTATTGGAGAAGATGCCTCCTCTTTTGGTAGGAAAAGCCTCATCTTTGGAGACTGCAGACTGCATTATATTTCCTGCCACCCCTGATCTCTCAGGGGTGGTGTCTTCACTAAGAAATCCATGGGCAGGAAACTAGAGCTGGACCAAATTGTTACTTAAAATTCTGGAGTGGGGTGGCTTGTTCCCGAGTCTGCAGAGTGAGGCAGGTTTCAATACGAGATTCCTGGGCTGCCATGTCATTTTGCATCAAGCCATCAATTTGCTGGCCTGAGATGACAAGCACATGACACATCCAAGTAATTTTTCTGTCAAATCTACTCAGACAAAGAGCAGAGATGAAGTACGCACAAGTCCAAGTTTGAGAGAGATGGTATTCTTCCTGATGGATGGAAGAGGTCATTTTTCTCCCTGTTTTTAATTTGAAGTTCTGAAATTGTGTCTCTTCCTTCCTGAACCTGACAGGTTCCCAGACCTTAAATGATGCTGTTTAATATAAAGAAGACCGCGAGGTGATAGAAGTGTGTGCAATCATAGGCTTCGAAAGTCAAAGGGCTCATAGGCTCACCGGCAAGACAGAAAGACTGCCAAATTTAACAAAACACCACTTTGGATGAAGGCTGTTCTCTGTACAAGACAGACATGGAGTGAGCTCCGGTTCTTGTCCCCAAGAACTCGCCCTATGATCTGGGAATCACCTGACTTTAAGTCTTAAAAGGGCAAAGGCAGAGATGGAAAATGAGTTTGAATAATTTTGCAGATCACTGAAACTTCTTTCACTAATTGAGAAAATCAGACAGAGCCTGACAGTCAACTCACCAAAAATGAAAATAGCAGTATTATGCTGACCCACGAACTTTTTTGGAAGACTGAATGAGTCTCTAGAAATAGCACAGGGCTTTCAAGTCTCTGTTCTGCCTTTTGTTTTGTTTTGAGGTTCTAGGGATCTAACCAAGAGCCTGGCCCATGCCAAGCAAGCACTTTATTACAGAGCTACATCTCCAGGAGCACTGCTCTGCCGGTGTAGACCAAGTGATCTTGAAGAAGTTAGTTCCTCTCCTCTGAGCCTCAGGATCCTTCTCTAGAAAATGAGACTCAAAAGCTTACTGCCTTGCAGAACCATTGTAGCACCAGGTAGTGGGTGTTGCTTTTGTGTCAGGCATGATCAGAGGGCAACACCACTTTGGTGGACAGTACGCCCCACTCAACAGACGCTGCTCCACCACACTGCCCTGTGTTTTGTATCACTTGCTTCCAATGTCATGTCTCGGGCGTGATAATTGGTTGGTCCATCTTCAAATTCACACAATGGTTGCTAGAGGTCAGGAAGAGCGAAGATGAGACTTTTCAGCTTCTGATTCGCAGGTTGGGCTGTCATAAATATGACAACTGTCTACAACATATCTATTGATGTGTCTGCCTGTCAGGAGCCTAATTTACCACATTTAACCACAAGTGAACACTGTTGGGTTCGTATTTATCATCCAGAAACTAAAATCAGACGGATGAAGTAACACCCAGTTTTATACCATTTCTACCATCAGAGGAATCTTTAGCAAGTTGTTTCTCCATTAAAGAGACCTTGACTTGGGCCAGATAGGAGCTGTGCTATTATCCAGAGGTTACTTGGATGGAATTGGGCTTTTCACGGGGGAAAACAAAAACAGAATTGCCTCCAGCAAGGCGCTCTAGCATTTTTTGTATTCTGGCAGGAGCACGGCCCAAGGTATCTGAAAGGGAAGGCAGTTAATATGCAGTGTAGTGTGTAAAATACACAATTCATTTCTATATCTTCATTTGCATCTGGTGCACACACAGCTGTTAAATATATTTCCAAAGAAAGAAACATTATCCATTTCCATCATTTTTGAATTATAGAAATATTTAGTAAAACTGAAAATACAGCAAGCTTTTATAGGCCCTTATACTGATTGAAAGGCCCTGACAACTTCTCATAGTTCCCAGTCATGGGAAACAGATGTGCAGATCTCCTTCAGGGAGCAGAGATGTGAGAACATCGTGGGGACCTGACGAGGTGCTTTCTGTGAGATTTCAGAAGGCCCTAGACCAAGGAAGCAGCATAACGGGAGGTAGGCTCTCAGCCCAAGCCAAATTACCCATAGGCCCTAGCGAGGGGTAGACAGCCCTGACAGCAGCACATTCTAGACCTTCAAACCTCGCAGATGCGGCGAGCTCAGTGTTAGCAAATTGTCTTCCCTGCATACGGCCCGAGCTGGGAGGCTTTCAGGATGAACGTTTCAGGAATGTGACTATTTTTCCAGCAAGCTTTCTGTACTATGTCACATTTATGAAAAGAAACACATTTTCCTAATTTGTTTTCTTTGTAAAAAGAAAAGAAAAATGACAAAGAGAGAGAACACATCCACATGGTAGAGTCAGAAACGAGGGGCGGGGTGGGTGGCTGGGCCCACCACTGTCTCACTGTGTAGACATCAGGCACATTGTAACTTAATTCTCCTGCATCTTAGATCTTTGCCTACCTCACAGGATTAAGTTAGATAAATTTAAAAATGCCCCTTGCAGCTTAAGGTTGTGAGGTATTTGTAAATGGAAATTCATAAATGGAAATGGAAATATTCATAAATGGAAATGTTTCTGATCATAGTTTGAATCTAATTTGGAAAACAGCTTCCCTAAAAATTTGACTTTAGAACTCAGTAGACACAGAGAACACACACTAATTCCTGCAAACCCATAAGAAATCCTGGAGCATATACAATAAAAATGATAGGCTGACCATAATCTACTTTACCTCCTCTTGAAATCTCAATAAACAACAGTGAAAGGATTTGCTCAAAAGCAAAGGAAGGGAAGGGAAGGGAAGGGAAGGGAAGGGAAGGGAAGGGAAGGGAAGGGAAGGGAAGAGATAACAGTAATAAAATTTAGGATGCTGGAAAGTGAGGAGGAGTGGTAGAAGATTTAAAGGAAAGTGAACAGTAATAGGTAAGAGGGAAACTTTGGAATCAGCATACGCTACACTCCAGAGTCCCCTAAAGCCTTAGGAACTGACCACACATTAAAGATCTGGAAATGAGGGTGAGACCCACTGAAAATATGACTGTTCACTGCACAACTGTTAAAAAGAAACAGCTAACGTCTGGGTCCCTCCTCTAACTATCCTGAGCCTGGAGATTGGCCTTTCCCTGTCCTAACCAAAGACTGGAGGTCTCTGGGGAGGAAATTTGGCACAATTGGGAATGAAGTCAATGTATGTGCACTAGATAGTAAGGTCCAGGCCTGCTCCTCCACTGGGCTCTCAAATTCCTCAGGAAGCGGGGACTTCACCACTCTGTAGGAGCTAGGAAGAGTGTTTTGGTAAGAGTCTCAGCAGTTATGCTGTGACACATACAGATATTGGTTGTAGCACGCAACCAAACACACTCACATCACCAATATTTACTGAAGGCTTATGATATTCTAGGCAGAAGGCCAAGAGATTCAGCAGAAAAAATTAGCAAAGAAATGCTTGCTTCCATGGAGCCTATGTTCAAGAGGAATGAGAACAAATAATGGCAAAGATTTTAGACATGAGTGCCCAAACTGCAATCCAGAATCCACTTATTTATTGCAAAGAGCCAACACTGCAATTAAACATGAATACTGAGGTTTTAGTTTAGAGAAAACAACTCACACATTAACATCTTTTAAAAAGTTTTTATTTTAAGGAAAAAGAAACAAAAACCAGAAAACAAAACCCTCCAAAAAACAAAATTCCAAAACAATATGATAGGAGGATAAAAATGGTTATACATTGCATATTATTATCTCTAAATTAGTTACTCAGTATTTAATTGACCAAACAAAATTAACACAGACCTATATTTTTAATGATCTGAAATTAGTAATATGACTATTTTAAATATATATATAAATTATATATATATATATATATATATATATATATATATATATTCCTTTTGCTTTTCTCTTCCCTCTTTTTTTTTCACTCCCCTAAACCAGTTTCTCTTTCCTTTTGAAGCTTCTTCCCATTTTACAGTATCTATTATACATTTTGGATCACATTTACTCTTTTAGCTTTTCACACTAGGGAGACAATTTGATGTTTACACATGCAGGTCTGATTTATTTCACTTACGAGTATGGTCTCAAGTTGCATTTATTCACTTATAAAAATCTCCAGTTATCCTTCTTTATGGTTGAGTTGTACCCCATTGTGTAAAAAGACCACATAGCCTCTCCAGCATTTGTTATTGGTTGATTTTTTGATAATAGCCATTCTTTCTGGGGTGAGATGGAATTTTAGTGTTGTTTCAATTTGCATCTCTTGAATGACCACTGATGTTGAACATTTTTTCATATATTTATTTGCTGTTTGTACTTCTTCATCTGAAAAGTGTGTATTCATGTCTAATACCAGATTTTTGGACTGGGTCTTTCAATTTGGGAGATCTGAGGTTTTTTTGAGTTCTTTATACATTCTCCATAGTAAACCTTTCTCTTAGGAACATTGGCAAACATTTTTTCCCACATTGTGGATTATCTTGTCACTCTGTTGGTGGTTTCTCTTGCTATGCAAAAGCTCTTTCATAAGATGAGATCCCAGTTGTTGATTCTTTGTGCTAGTTCTTGTGCAATCAGGTTTTTATTCATGCAGTCTTTGCCGACACCAATGTCTTTAAAAGTTTGACCTATTCTATCTTCCAGCAGATTTAATGTTTCTGTCTTAATATTTAGATCTTTGATCCATTTTAAATTTAGTTTAGTGTATGGTGAAAGATATGAGTCCAGTTTTAATCTTCAACATGTGCACAGCCAGTTTTTCCAGAACCACTCATTAGAGAGGCTGTCTTTCTTCCAGTGAATATGTTTGGCCCCTTTGTCAAATACAAGGTGGCTGAGTGTGTCTGGAGTTGTTTCTACGTCTTCTAGTTTGTTCCATTGATCTTTAGATCTCCTTTTTGCCAGTACCATGCTGTTTTAAATTGCATAGCTTTATATTTATAATTTCAAGTCAGGGATTGTGATGCCCCCTGCCTTGTCTTTGTTGCCCACAATTACCTTTGCTATTCTAGGTCTCTTCTGGTTCCAGATGAATTTTAGGATTGTTTTCTCTAATTTTTGAGATATGCTTTTGGAATTTTGATCAGAATTGCATTAAATCTTGTATAAAAGTTTTAGAAGTATGACCATTTTCACTATATTTGTTCTTCCTACCCAAGGACAGGGGATATCTTTCCATTTTCTGATTTCTGTTTCAATCTAATTTTTCAGAGTACTGTAGTTTTCAACATAGAGGTCTTTTACATCTTCATCTTTTTTTTTTTTTTTTTTTTTTTGCGGTACTGGGGATCGAACTCAGGACCCTGCGCTTGCTAGGCAAGTGCTTATTCCACTGAGCTATATCCCCAGCCCTTTACATCTTCATTAGATTGATTCCTAGGTCTGTCATTCTTTTTTTATGATATTGTGAAAGATGTTGTTTCCATAATTTCTCTCAGTGAGTTTGTTATTTGTGTCTAGGTATTGATTTTTGAGTGTTGACTTTGTATCCAGCTGCACTCTTGAATTTGCTTATTAAATTTAGCAGTTTTTAGTGCAGTTTTGGGGGTTTTCTATATAGGGTATCATGTTGTCTACAAATAGAGATAACTTCACTTCTTCTTTCCTTACCATTATTCCTTTTATTTCTTTCTCTTGTTTAATTGCTCTGACTAAAGTTTCTAGGACTATGTTGAATAAGAGTGGAGACAGTGGACATCCTTATCTTGTTCCTGATTTTAGAGTGAAAGCTTTCAGTTTTTGTCCATTAAGTATGATATTAGCTATTGGTTTGTCATAGACAGCATTTATTAGATTGAGATAAAGACCATCTATTCTGATTTTCTATATCTCTTTTAGCATGAATGGGTTCTGGACTTTGTCAAAAACTTTTTCTGCATCTATTGAGTTGATAATATGATTTTTGTCCATGGCTCTATTAATGTAGTATATTACATTTATTGATCTATGTATGTTGAGCCATCCCTGCTTCCCTGGTATGAATCCCACTTGTTCATGATGTGTAATCTTCTTGATGATTTGCTACATTCTGTTTGCCAGCATCTTATTGAAGATTTTTGCATCTATGTTCATTAGGGAGATTAGCCTGTAGTTCTCTTTCTTCATTGGGTCCTTCTCTGGTTTTGATATGAGGGTAATGCTTCCTTCCAGAAATAAATTTGGGAGTATTGCTTCACTTTCAATTTCATTAAAGAGTTTGTTAAGTATTGGTGTTAAGTCTTCTCTAAAATTCTTGTAAAAATCAGCAGTGAATCTGTCAGCGCCTGGGCCTTTCTTTTTTGGTAGGTTTTAAATTACATGTTCAATTTTGTCTATTGATAATGTTTTATTTAGGATTTTTATATCTTCTTGATTCAACTTGGGTAATTTGCATATATCTTGAAATCTTTGCATTTCTTCTGCATTTTTCATTATATTAGAATACAAGTTTTTGAAGTAGGTATAGATAATCTTCTCAATTTCTACAGTGTCCATTGTGACTTCACCCTTTTCTTTCCTAGTTGTGTGAGTCTTTCTTTTCCTCTTTTGATAAGGTTGGCTAAGGGTTTGTCAATTTTACTTAATTTTTCAAAGAATCAACTCTTTGATTTATTGATTCTTTGTATTTTATTTTGTCTCCAATGTTCATTCATGCTCTGATATTTATAATTTCTTCCCTTGTATGAGCTTTTGGCTTAATCTGTTCTTCTTTTTCTAGACATTTGAGGTTCAAAATTAAGTTCCTTGTGCTTGCTCATATTTTCCTCATACGAGTATTCACTGCTGTAAATTTCCCTATTAGGACTGCTTTCATTGTGCTCCTTAAGTTCTGGTATGTTGTATTGTCATTATCATTTAATTGTAGAAATAGTCTAATTTCTTCCTTAATTTCATCTGTGACCCATTGGTTGTTCAGGAGGGTGCTATTTAATTTCCATGTGTTTATGAAGTTCTGTGGTTCCTTTTGCCATTGGTTTCCAATTTCATTGCACTGTGGTCTGACAGTATGCACGAGATAATTTCAATCCCTTTGCATTTTCTTAAGTATGTTCTGTTGGTTAGTTATGTGGTCTCTTTTGGAGAACAGCCAGTGTGCAGCTGAGAAGAATGTGTATTTTGATACTGTAGGGCAGAACACTCTGTAGATATCTACTAAATCCAATTGTTCAAAAATGTGGTTCAGTTCTATTATTTTATTGTTGATTTTTTGTCTAGTTGATCTTTTTTTTGTGACAGTGAGGTATTGAAATCCCCCAATACAATTATATTAGTGCTTATTTGATTTTTCATGCCTGTTAATTGTTTTATATAGCTGAGTGCGCTGGTGTTTGTTGCATATATATTTATGATTGTTATATCTTCCTCTTAGATTATTCCCTTTACAAGGATATAGTGACCTTTATCTCTCTTATTCTTGGTTTGAAATTTATTTTGTGTGCAAACAGAATAACTACCCCTGTTCTTTTTCTGAGTTTCTGTCTCATGGAGTATTATTTTCCATCTTTTGACTTTCTGTCTATGAATTTTTGAATTAAATGTGTTTCTTGTATGCAGCATATTATTGGATCATGCTTCTAGATCCATTCTGCCAGTCTGTGTCTTTAGGTTGGTGATTTGAAGCCGCTGCCGCTGATGGTTACAGCTGATATGGACGAAGTTATATTTGTCATGTTATTTTCCGGTTGTTAACTCCTTCTCTTTTTTTCTCCCTCCTTCTGTTTACTTGTTTGCCTTGCCTAGTGGATTTCTTCTGTTGGAGTTTATGGGGTCGTAGTCCTTGCTTTCTTGTCCTAGAATGCCCTTTAAAACATTTTGAAGTGCTGTTTTGGTGGTCGTAAATTTCCTCAGCTGTTATTTGTCATAGAAGTATATTATTCCTCCATTGGTTTTGAAAGATAGTTCAATCTGAGTTGAAGGTTGTTTTCACTTAGAGCTTGAAATACTTCTCTTTGAGTTGATGGTTTGTCCTGAGAAATCAGCTGTGATTCTGATGGGCTTTCCATTGTAGATGATTTGTTTCTTTTCCCTAACAGCTTTTAACATTTTATTCCTTGTTGAATTTCTGGAATCTTGACTGTGATAATGCCTGGCTGTAGCTATTTTTCGATCATGGCCAATTGGGGCTCTATATGCCTCACTTAATTTATGTTAAATTCTTTTCCTCTACTGGGGAAGTTTTCACCATGATGTCTGTGAACAGTTTTTTAATATCATTTATGTTATCTCCTGCTTTTTCATTGACCCTAATTAATCTTAAGTTATTCTTCTTTGCATCACCTACCAGCTGTTGTATTTATTTCTCATGGGCTCTTGCTATTTTTAAGAAATCTTTCTTTCCATGGTCACTAGCTGCAAGCCTATCTTCTCTGAGATCCTGTCCTCATATTGGCTTAATCTGCTGCAAATACTTTCAATGGAATTTGTATTCTTTGCACATCTGCTTGAATCTGCCTTATGGATTCCATTTCTTTCCTATGCTGAGCATTCATGGCTTCCATAATTTTCTTAAGCTCTTCTACTTTCTTGTCTGTATCTGCTCTAGTATCACTAAGTATGGTTCTCATTGTAGATGTCATCTCTTCAGCTGAGAGAGTATTTCTGATTTGATTTTTTCTAGAGCCTCGTTCAATTACTTTGTTGCTACCACTTCAGAGAGGCCAGGTGGGAACTTTTCAGATTGACCCACCTCATTGCCCCTTAGGTTTGCCTTTGGTGATATTTGAGGTTAAATCCTGTTTTAGTGTCTTCTCATTTTCTTTTCTATCTTTTTTTTCTTTGATTTTTAGTTTAATTCCTGGGGTGATGTTTATAACAGCTGTTTAGAACAATTGTGTCACTTTTGGCTATAATGGTATCGATAGCAATCACAGAAAATATATCTTAGAAAATGAAAAACTAAAGTAACCATTAATTTTCCACCTTTAGCCATATGAATTAGATCTGTGGTTATAGAATAAAGTCTAAAACAAACCAGAAAATTGTACACAGTATAAAACTCTTAGTCAAATTTGCCCTCAGGGGTTAATATTGACATGGGTTAGGGAAAAAATGGAGAAGTGAAAGAAGGAGAGGTCAGCAGCCTGGAGGACAAAGGGTTCATACAAACTTTGGGAAACTGGTGCAGAAGGTTGGAGGGAGAGTAGGAATAGATAAAAAGAGGAATTGAACAGAACCAGAACCACGAAGAGGCTGGACACCGCATTCACACTGATATATGTAGAAGTTCAAACAATGAAGGAGAAAGAAAAAAAAGAAAAACAAAACTCAAACCAAACCCCCCCCAAAAAAGAGCAAAACAAAGCAATACAAGAAGGACAAAACTACAACAACCAATAAAAAATGAGAGAGGAAAACAAACAAAAACAAAAATAAACAAAACAAAGCAACAACAACAAAAAAGTCCACTTCCAGTTTTGTCTCTGCTGTCATTGGTAAACAACATATGGAGACAGTACTCCAATCCTTGCTGACTTATTTCAAAAAGCCTGTGAGCCTGCACCCTCTGGTAGCTTGTAGCTATCAACACACCTTTCATGTCAGCTAGTGCTGTCCTTTATGTCCACTGCTCCCCTCCACTGCTGTGTATCTTTGTGGAGGCCTATGGGGTCACCAGCACTTGCTGTTTGTTGGCAGGTTTGGATTGTTCCTCTCATGCAGTGTTTCTGTCTTAGGAAGAAGGTGCAGTTGGGTACCTTCTTATTCTTCATTGAAGTTTCTCTCTTCACCCTCTCTGTTCATGCTTCAATTCCTTCCTGAGTCCAGGAGGACTTCCTCCCTCTTTCTTATCTTCCCTGCATTGCTATATGCCAATGTCTGGGTGGTAACACTCAGAGAAGTTCTTTCCCTGTTGCTTAGCATGCTGCCATCTTGCTAACCCTCAACATCTTTTGTCTTAAAAAGCAAAACAAATAACATGCATTCTATAGATGTGGTACTATGAGTTATACCATTAAGTGAAGTAATGAATAAGTAAAATATATACTAGGGCAGATGGTGATAATTATGGAGAAAAGTAATTTAGCAAAGGGGAGAGTAAGTGTCCAGCGGTGATGAGAGAACTGAACATGTAAATAAGGTGATCAGAGAAGTGCTTATTGAGGAGGATGTTTGAGAGGGGAAGGAGTGGGCCCCAGAGCTCACAATGGGAAGGGTGGCCTGACAGAGGACATGTTCAGGACAGTGGATTTGGTCTCCACTCTGATGCCAGAAGATCTAGAGGCAAAGATGGCGAGAGAGGAGTGAGTGCAAGTCAAAGAGGTCAAGATGAGGTCAAAGATGTTAAGGAAATGTGTTAGATCAAATAATAGTGCCCAACTATATCCAGATCTTAATCCCCAGAACATGTGATTATGTTACCTTATATAGCAAAAGGTACTTCACAGATGTGCTTAAGGAATTTGAGATAGAGGGTCAATTTGGACCACGAGAGGGGGACCCAGTATAAAGACAAGCATCCTTAGGAATGTGAGAAGGAGGCAAGATATCCAACAAAAACAGAGGTGTGAAGATGACAGCAGAGGTGTCAAGAAGGAGCAGAAGCCAAAGAAGGCAGGCAGCTTATTCTAAAGGTAGAAAAGGCAAAAAAGAAAAAAGAAGAAAAATAACCGCCACTCCAGCTTTCCTTCAGAACACAGCTTTGCTGACATTTTGATTTCATGGGTTCTAATCTCCAGGATAGTAAAGTAATAAATATGTACTGTGTTAAGCCACTAAATTTGTGGTAATTTGTTACAGAAGCCATAGGAAACTAATATAAGAGAGAAGGGTACAGATACAGTGTAGGCTTTTGCATAATAAAGTGAGAACTTCCAAAAAATAGATTTATTTTTAAAGCATGTGTGAAAAATGCCCATTATCACTCTCTTCAGAAGTGTAATTTTGGAGCCGGGGATATAGCTCAGTGGAATAAGCACCTGCCTAGCAAGTGCAGGGTCCTGAGTTCAATCCCCAGTACCGCAAAAAAAAAAAAAAAAAAGTAAGAAGTGTAATTTATTGTTTTGAACATATAATTTTAACATATTATTTAATATGAAGCAATTTAAATTTCTTGCAAAAAATCTTCAAATATATTTGACTTTACTACATAAAAATCTATTTGCTTCATAAACATATTATCTAGATATAATTGGATAATTTAAACATATATTAATCTATGTTTATCATTTGAATGTTTCCCTCTATTTCTTGGAGGCAGTTAGGATAATATAAATTTTGCCATGAGAGCTTTTTCATAGTGCTGTGCAGAGGCTATAAAAGGCCAGGGCCATAGAAGCCTACTGAGAGAGAATACCTAGGGTTTGGAGGAAACAGCAGGTAAGGGGAAAGGACTGCAAATGTAAGCAGGAAAGTTCCTCCAAATGGAGGATATAGAGAAGTGTGGGCCTCATAAACTAAATCATCTCCCTAAAAATACCTTAGAAGGAAGCAAGACCTATGAGCATAGCGATTGACAAGGCATGCAAGACTGGGTTATTACTATAGCTTGAATATGTCCTCCAAAATCTATGCATTAGGAATTTAACCCCAAAATTTCATTTGTTAATATTTGGAAGTGGTGTCTTGGGAGGTAATTGGGATTGCATTATGGTTGAGATTTCAAATGTCTCCCAAAAGTCTCATTTTCAGGGATGGCCCTGGTTGGAAGAGGTGGGACACTGAGGGGGTGATGTGGAAGGTTGTACTGTCGTCTTCAGCTGCTCCCTTCCCTCTCCGTTTCCTGGGTACCATGTAGATGGACAGCTTTCCTCTACTACCATGCCATGTGCCATACCAGTGCAGCTTTGAAGCCAGTATACCACTCACTGAACCCCCTGACACGGTGAGCCAAAATAAAATTTTCCACTTTCAAGCTGTGGATATTAGATATTTTGTCCCAAGGGTGAGAATATGACTAATACAGAAATTTGCTATCAAGAGTGGGATTTTGATGTGATTGTATATGCCCATGTAGTTGAGAAGCCTTTGGAAACGGTTTGAGAGAAGGGTTGAGAAAAGTATGGGGATACAGGTTAAAAAGCCTTAGAGTGTTGTGAACAATGCTTGATGAGCGATAGTGGTTGGAGCTCAGAAAACTAGAAGGCTGGTAGAAATTCAGACAGTAAGGGCCAGGTTCATGAGGTTTCACTGAGAGCAAGTACTTCATTGAAATTTGCACTGCAGTTATCTTTTGACTCAAATTTTGTCTACATTTTGTTCATGTCCTGAGACTTTGCAGTTGACTGGGATTAAAGATGGTTAGTGTCTTAATTAATCTGATGTAGAAAATTTGAAGGCAGCTGGATTATTTTAGAGAGATTTACCTTAGTAATAATCTTAGTGAGATTCTTAGTAAGAATCAGGAGTGTAAACCAGAACCACATACTGTGAAGCTTTGCTAGAAAGAGAGTGCCTGTAAAGCTGGAGGAAAGGAGTGTGTGGTTGCTGCAAAAATTGGAATTGAAAAGAAGTCAAGTAATTTGTATCAGGACAATAGGAAAGATGGGTCAAAGGCAGCTGAAAAATTGACCAGACGCCATCTCCACAGCCTCAGGGGTAAAAACATGTAGACCTTTCATTTGAATCTTGGAGAGCCCTTGTTTTGCATGCTGAAGGACCACCTAGGAACTTATTCCCCAGAATTCATTTAGCCAGGATCAAGCATCCAGGTTTTTGCAGGCCTATTCAGGTTCTTGCAGGCTCATTTATGCCACTATAGTTGTGATCTTAGAGGTGTTGGCCACTGTTCAAGCTGGTGGCATACCATGGCATCATCTACATGGTGCTAATGTATTTTCAGGCATGTAGGATGAAAGTGTTGTGGGGTCATGGATGCTTCTATCCAGATTTCAGAAATAGACCTGAGAGATTAAGCAGAAGTGTGTGACAGGGTCATACTGTCTGCCAGGCCCCCCGGAGAAGGTGAGGCATGAAACTGTGAGAGTGGAAACAAAGGTGCAGTGTCATAAGGAGTAGGAGATGCCAGGAACATGAACTATCTGCTGAGGAAAACTACAGGCAGCAAGTAGAGACACCACATGAGAAAGACAACGTAGGCCACAACTAGCAACACCATAGGAGTGGGGCTGCCCAAGCTCTTCGAAGCTCACCGCAACCTACCTTGTGTACTCAACATGGAGCTACAGTACTTAAAATTTGCCCTGCTGAGTTTTAGTCTTGTTTTGGTTTGATTTCACTCTACCTCCTATTCTTCGGTTTTGGAACAGGAATATTTACCCGGTGTTACCGTATGTTGGAAGTGTTTAAGTTTTTGAATTTTGTAGGAGCTCACAGATAAGAGTTTGCTTTGAGATTCAGAGGAAACCTTGGACTTGGACTTTTCTGCAATACTGGAACTACTGAGAGTTGCAACACTTAAAGATAGCTTAAATGCATTGTGCATAATCGGATGGGCACGAGCCTTTTGGGTATGATCGATGTAATGCTATGGTTTAGATCTAAAAGTTTTCCCTAAAGACTTATGTATTGGAAGCTGATTGGATTTTGGGGGTGCTGTACCCATTCTCAGATTCACCCATCAGTGAGCTCAGTAGCTGAATATGCTGTTAAGCATAAAGCCCAGTGTGAGGTGGGGGTACAACCTGGGAGCGTGCATTCTTATCTTTGGTTCCTTCCCTTTGCTTTTGCTTCCTGGATCCCAGGTCGTGAGGAATTTTCTTCAGCCAGCGTTGTCCACCATGTTGTCTCTGCAATGGAGCCAGGTAACCATGCACTGGGCCTACTGAAGCTGTGAACTAAAATAAACCTTTTTCTTTTAAACTGTGATTGTTGGGTACTGTCTTCAGCAGCAGGAAAGCTGATAAGGCAGGCTGGATGAGATAACTGAGATGAGAGCCACTATGATGACATTAGTGGTTTAAGACTCTCACTAGATGCTGAGTAGATGCTGGCTCCACGCTCTCCAACTCAATGGCCTCTAGCACCAAGAGCCGCCTTGGTGGGACATGGAGAGTATCTTCCTTGGGACTGTGCATGGGTGCAGCACCTGTGGATAGTCCTCTACAGCCAAATGACAGCAGTGGTGGGCGGATATTTAATGTTTTTTAGAGGATACAGAGACTTTCTGGGAGCCTCACTATGGCCCAAGGAGCAGACTTGGGAAGCAGCATCTCAGAATCACTCAGAGCTGCAGCTATTGACAGATAGCAGAGGACTTTCCTCATCTCTGCCTCCTACAGGGTATCAGTGTGTTAAACACCAGCCTTTGCCATTGTATTTGAAGACCTACAGAGGTCACTGGGACTCTTCTACCTTCAAGGAACTCTTATTTTCTTTAAGGAAGAAGGCCTCTCAGCCTCTGCTACAACTCTATCTCACTTAATAGAGAACACGCTGACCAGGCTTGGCTTCCAAGCAATTGTGACATCGTGTGCTTGCTTTGGTGATGACAGTTGTGGATGGCTCAGCCACCAGCCAGTGGGGCCATACTGATTAGATCCTTAACCCCCACGAACCTCATGTCTCTTCCTCTATCAGTGCTGCTGACACACAAGCTTTCAGAACTGCACAATAGGGACCAAGTGGAAGACCTCTGTTCTGTCATTTCTTCTCCAGTCCAACTTACTCCCTACTAAAGCAAAACCAAGTCAAGACCACAAATAGCAGCGACTTCTCACACTAAAAAGAAGTGGAACAAAGTGTCTTTTATAATTGCAAGATCATCCTGGCACTACTATGGAACATAGGACAATAAAACATATAAGAAGAGTATAGGAAAAAATGAAAATAAGAGCAAATGCTAAAACTCATTGATAAACAAATATCAAAATTTTAAATAAGGATCCAATTGGTATTATCTTTTTTCTTCCTGCCTCTGGCTCCAGTATGGCTGGCATAGCACTGTTACTAATCCTATCTCACACCTTCTTTCACACAAAATGTGTGTTTTTCTTCTCCAGCACCAAATACTATCCTTATCCTCCAATATAGACTGAGAGTCCAACAGTGTTATTCAGTTCTGAAGGTTCTCTTGGAGAATTTCTCAGCCTTCTCAAGGCATGTTGGCACCTCCATGAGTTCACTAATGTGGAAGGCCTTTGAACCAAATCACTTAGAGACCTTATGAATGCTTCATTAGGTAGGTGTGATGGATCCTGTCACTGTCCATTTATGATTGAATTCACCCCACCCCCATGTTTGGGGGTGAGACTCTAATCACATATTTGTGTCCTCATCTTCCCTCCCATTACTATTTTGGGGCCTGCCTCATTAGCATACATTCTGAATGACGAGATGAGCTTCTGTCACTTTGAGTTCCCAAGTATTTTAGGGGCTCTGTTCCAGGAACTAGTGGCAAAAGTCAAAGATATATTATTAATCATACTATAATTTTTCTTTAAAATTTTTATTTTTTTAATCATAGACCTTTTTCCTACTAATGTTGATTTTTAGAAATTATGCAAGCCAGGTGTAGTGACACATACCTATAATTGCAGCACTCTGGAAGGCTGAGGGAGGAGGATCTCAAATGTGACCCAAGACTGAGTGAATTACTGACTGAGTGAGACTCTGTCTGAACCACCAACAATGACAAAGACACAACAACAGAACAACAACCAACCAACCAAACAAAAAACCAAAACCAAAACCAAAAACAGAATAAGAAAGAAAAGGCTGGTAATGGAACTCAGTGTAAAGGTCCTGGGTTCAATCCCCAGTGATACACACACACACACACACACACACACACACACACACACATTGATCACTAAGATTTCTAGTAGCCTGTTAAGATTGAGGCAAATGTGTTTCCGATTTTCCCATACCCTCAATCCCTCACCCTCAGGACCCTTCAGTTCCAGACAAAAGCAGTGATGGCCAGGCCCTTCATATTGGTTGTATCCATGCTACATTTTTAATTGGCCATGGTGATAAAGAGACCAGTTAACTTTATGGGTAAAATCTGTGTACTGTCAATCAGCGGACTTGGTGAGAAGGGCAAACATTTAACATGGGGTCCACAGAAAGAGTATGAGGTCTGAGACCCTCCCAGTGGCAATGAGGAAGAGAGTACTGGGTAGCACAGCTGAAGTCACCTCTTGGCTACCTCCTTCCTGGTCACTTACCGGAGCTCTCTGAGTCACTTAGATTCCGGCCCCAGTTCAGTAAGACAGCTTTGAAAGAAATTCATTCTGGACCTTGATTCTTCTTTACAGACATTTGGAAGATTTTTAGCTAACCATTTCTAGTTTCTATTTTATAAAACTAGATGATATTTATGTCCTGATTTTGTTTTGCTTTCTCCAAAGGTGACAGGTCTACTCATTGACTTTCTAAAATCCTTAGATTTAAAAAATGTACATCTTCCTTAGAAATGATGGTAAATTTGGAAAAGCAGAAAAGTACAAAGACAAAAACAGAAATTGTTAATTATTCTATTTCTTAATGCTAACTACTATAGATATTTTGGTCTGTCTAGTACACACACACACACACACACACACACTGTACAGACTTGGGGAAAGCGGCTGGCACAAAGGAGCATCTTCTAGAACTTCCTTAGGGAAACTGTGTTGAAGTGTAATCTTCCAAACTTGTGAGATACTTCTTTTTAGCTCTAGTTTTGATATCACAAGACTGGGATTTACAAGGAGTGAGTGGTTTCCTTTAGGTCCCTTGTGAATAAATAACCTCGGGAGGGAATTGCTGAGATCTGTCCCCAGGGAGAGCTTAGATGAGCCTTGGCCCTACACGTTGTTTCCATTACATTGGGAAAAGGAGTCTGGCAATCAGTGCTGTGTTCCATTCCAGTGTTATAGTCAATATATCTTTACTAAAGTTAAATACATTGTGAGACCCTGAAATATAGATAAAGTCTATCAGACATTTGAAAGGGTTTGTTTTTCTCTTCTATTTCTAGAGAATGTTTTCTACCCCTGGAAGGCTTAAATTCAGGTTTTGGCAAAATGTCTGGATAGACTTCTTTTTTCTAAATGGAAGAAAGGCATTTTTTTGTATTGAATTTGGAAAGCAAATACCTAACTTCAATACTGATTGGTGGAGGTGAAGCCAAACTTTCTTTCTTACTTTACAAACTGTAATTCAAAATCTGTTTCTGAAAGAGAAATGCAAATTAGTACTTCAGTAAATTGTCCAGTGTTCAGGTACTATGCAGGTTTTTAAACTATTTAAATCATATATTCCAAGGTGATGATCCCACAGCTGTCTTAAACACATATTAGGTATAGGAAAAGGATGAGGCATGTGGAAACAAACCCTTTGTTGGCAGAAACCCATGGGTACTCTTTACTATGATATGCTTGAACGGGTGGGCAAACTCTACCACTTATAGAAAAT
Organism: Dinomys branickii; assembly: GCA_004027595.1. Lineage (NCBI taxonomy): Eukaryota > Metazoa > Chordata > Mammalia > Rodentia > Dinomyidae > Dinomys > Dinomys branickii. The sequence continues at coordinate 44,863 of PVLD010015057.1, forward strand.
ATGGATTTAGGAAAGGACAACATTCTGTAGGCTAAATTGAAGTATTTGAACCTACAAAGAGCCCTTTGTAAAAGGTTCTTACCATTCTCCAGTATTTTGAGAAGGTTGAGAATTTAGTCATTGCTGTGGTTGGAAGGGCCCCACGAAAACTCCTGCTGACGTTCTCGCCGTTGTTAACAGCATTAAGAGGTGGGACTTTCAAGAGATGATGAGGATATGAATGCACCACCCTCAGGAAGGAATGGAGGCTTCTGTAGGGGTAGTCAGTTCGTCATCTCGGGAGTGGGGGCTTGATGAGCAGATAGCATCACCTGATGTCTCTCTGTCTGGTGTGTGCCAGTTTGCTTTTCTGCCATGCTGTTGCCCAAGAAAGTTCTCATCAGATGTGGTCCCTTCACCTTGGACTTCCCAGCCTCCAGAACCAAGAATAAAATACAGTTTTGTTTACTTACTCAGCCTGTGGCATTCTGTTAGAGCAGCACGGACTGAGATGGCTCTGATGGTGAGAAGAGTGAGGTAGGATACACGGCTGACTCTGCGTCCCACCGGGGGCGATGTGGGCCTCTAAGTGAACCCTTCCTCTCTCTGTCCTGAGTTTCCCATCAGTGAAACCAGTGCACAGCACTTTCCACTCCCATCTCGATGCTCAGGCTCACTAGTGTGCTTTGAGGAGATAGTGTCCGCCCAGGTATACACCGTGAATTCCTCGAAAGGACATTGCACGGACATCAGCGCTCTTCGTCTCTGCCTTCTCCTTTGGAAGGACAGGCAAGAGTGGAGGAAAGGGCTCCCTGTACCTTTTCCTTGAGTCAGAGTCTGCTCAGATTGGAACTTGTACACAAATTGGGGAGCCAAGCTGGTTACAACCTAATCTACTTAGCCACAAATAACCTTGCCACGTTCTAGTTCCTTCATCTGCAAATTGGAACTAATATTTACATTGTAGCTCAAAGGGATTTAGTCAGGCCTAATGGAATCAGTTGTGCAGTGGGTTTGGCGCTTGCTGGATGGAAAGCATTATATAAATACACCGTCATTTTCATTAGGATTATTTTCATCATAATTTTATGCTAAACACAGCTGTGGCAACATATGTTTTAAAGATTTACATAAACATTCCTAAATTTGTGAAACGTGATTCACTTTTGCCCAATTTGGATACATTTGCCATCGTTTCGAAAACTCTGAAGGCAGGCCTTTCAGTTCACAAAGCCCCTCCCCCACAGCGGGGGTTACATGGTGACAAGTACAATTGTCTTTTGTAGGTTCTCTAAACACAGGAAAACTGTCCGAGGTGTTGGCCTGGCAGTGTGGAGGTGGGGCTCCCTCAGGACCTGTGTGAGGACAGAGTCACCCACAAAAGTAAGACCTGAGGTCATCCCAAATCCTGCCTGGATCCTACACAAAAGCTTTATCCCTGGAAAAATACAACAATTCAGAGATGGGTCATGGTTTTGTTTGTTTCTGTATTTTCACTTGGATGTCCAATCATGGCCATGCATTTAGTAGTTGAAAATTTGGCAGTGGGCCACTTGTATTTGTGGCCATAGTAACAACTGTTTGCTTCACCTTTCTCCAGGATGCAGCACATGGTGACCCAGCTGCACAGTTTAAATGACCCAAAACATTGACTCAATTGTACTACGAGTGTGTCAGCCGGAGCCAGCTTTGAGCAGAGTTACCGAGCGCAACAAGGACTCAAGCCTTCTTTGTCTCCCTGACCTTACTGTCTTCAAGGCTTTGAATGGAAGGACCACATTCCCATGCTTCTTTTGCTGCCATATAGATAAAAAAAAAAAACCTCAGAAAAATCAGAGAACGTCTGAGGACCACATATTTTGAATAAACCCAGTGTAGAGGCTGTGATTAATTAGGTTCACAGCCCTGCCATTGACTCTTTATTTATCTTCACACAAACGCGTTCTGCCTTTCAAGGACATTGCATAACCCAGTGATTACTGGCCTTGCTTTGGTAACATCCCATGTTATCTCCAGTGGCCTCAGAACTGAACATTTTAGAACTGTTTTTATTCAGTTTATTAGAATAATAAACACTGTCCCTGCTCCAAAGTGCTTTGAGGAAGGACGGTTTTCAACCCAAATAATAATAGTTTGAGGGTGTCTGGAACACAGTGATGAAGACAGAGATGATCAGAATTCAGAATTTTTTGTAATTATCAGTAAGGTTTCATGGTGTGTGCTCTGGGAGATGGGAACCCTTTCAAAAACATGCTTGGGAAGGTACAGGTAAAATAGTCTTTCCAGGAAGCAAGAAGAAAGAGGTGTTTTGGTCTCCTCCATAAAGCAAATACCTTTTCTTTTTTAAACCAGTGCACCTCAAGCCTTATGAAAACATTGCTTTATTGTCTTATTCTGTGGGTTGAGGTACAGCCAGGAATTGCAGACTTAGTTAGTTTGCTAGGTGAGTCTGTGGGTTGTGGTCCTCAAGATTGCAATTTGAAAATAACATTGTCAAATGCCACTTGATCTAAACAAAATCACAATGAAAGTAACCAGAATGGATGTTCTCCAGGCAGACAGCCACATGCAGCCTTGTTCCAGGGAGCCACCGCTACGCTTGGCCTTTGCTGTCCCACCCAAAGGTAGGCACTGGAGGCAGGAAATGAAGGGTATCTTGGCAGTCCCAAGAAATACTGAGGGGTCTGGGTCCTACTGATGTCCAGGAAGTGGATGAAGGGAGAAGCGTTGTAATTCTAGTCTCTGTGCGATAGGAAACCTGTGGTGCTGTGGTGGGTTAAATATTGCTATTGTCTCCATCCCTAGAGGAGTCTGTGTCTGAATTTCTGGAGCCTTTGAATACATACTTCAATAAATGGTGATGGGGGCTTTGCAGATGCAACTAAATGAAGGAGTCTGAGGTGGAGACACTGTCCTGGATTACTTACGTGGTCCTGAGATAACCACAGGGCTCTTTGTAGGAGGCAGGGGAGGCTGATGGGTGCAGAGGAAAGTTAGAAGGCAACGAAATGATTGTGATGATAAAGGGTGAAGGCTGAGGAGGTGGGGAGAGAATGTCCCCTGGAAGCAAATGTCCTCTGGAACCTAAGAAGGCAAGAAAATGGATTATCCAGCAGGGTCTGCAGCTCTGCTGAGCTAGCTGTGACCTCTGACCTTGAGAACTGTAAAAGAACAAATTTGCCACCACATTTGTGACAATTTCCTACAGCAGCAATAGGAGACTGTGTCCCCAAACTTCCCTTCGCCTCAGTGGTTCACTTAGAAAGACTCACAGGACTAAGGCAAACTAAGAAAGCTATTGCACTCCTGGTAGTACTTATAGCAACAGAACATATTAAAATCCATCAAGGGAAGAGATGTGTGGGTGTGCACCATCAGTGGGATTTCTTTGCCTAAACTGCTCAAATGTGCACAATGTGGCCAAGAACTCCAGCATTCAAAAGCACTCTTCTTAGGGAGCACATATGAAGAGCTCGCAGAGATCTTTGAGGAATTGCTTATTCTTTGTGCAGATTTTCTATTTAGACATGTTAAAATGCTCATGGAAACAAAAATGCCTGCCTCACAAGAGTGAGGTTTCTGTGTGCAGAAACATTTTTAAACTATGAAGTATGGTGCTGCTGATTTTGGATTACTAATTCATAGGGCCAAACTGAATGAGCAAATAAGTAGAAATTAGAAGGCTCTCTATGCCGTCAACTACATGGATGTCTTGGGTGGCTCATGGAACCTTGGGCCTACATCTATAAAATAAAGATATTCTCCTGCGCTGGTGCTTCTCAGCGGGGACATTTTGATACCAGTGGAACACAAAGCCATCACTTGCCAGCTAGAAAGGGTTCACAGGTAAGCTCATAGACAATGTGGGTTTATTCATGTTAGTATGTTTACATGTGCACACCAGCAGAAGCAGAAGAAAGGTGAAACTGCCAGCCCAGACAATCGGCAAAGTCTGCTTTGCTCTACAAAGTTTCTCCAGTATGTTTGACTTGCCCTACCTGAGAAGTATGGAGTGCATCCTAGGTTATTTCAGCCAAAACCTCATCAATTATAGAGGATGATAAGATTATACTGAATCACACATTACCTTTGTGAACTAGAGATTATGTTGAATTCTACTCCTACAACTTTTTGCTCTTTTTTCTTGGTACCAGGAATCAAACTCAGGACCTTGTGCTTGCCAGGCAGGTGCTTGTGCCCCCTGAGCTATATCCCCAGCCTGCATTTTTGTTTTGTAGTTTGTTTGTTCTCAGAAATGGTAGTTTTCTACCCATTTTTAGTTTTTCATGACTTCTGCCCTGTAGGTTGTTTTTTAATTTACATATCCTTTGCCTGGCTGTATCTGGCTTGTTTGTTAGTATGTTTTTGTGCTGGGTTATCTGACCTCCTAACTTGTCACAATTCCCTTTTAAGAAAAACTTTTAAATAATTTGTCAGCCTTGATTTAGAATTTTATTATTGACTTCTATATCAATGTCACATATTTCAGACAAAGAAAAGAAAACATTAAAATGTTCAACTTAGATAATTCATACTTGCGGAAATGCCCAACATTTCCATAGTTATAGAAGTGCACTGTCATTTTAGATGCTCAAAAAAATCCACTTAGAAGAATGGGAAGATGGCGACCGGGTGAGCAGCAAGGGAGTGAACCTCCTTAATAAACACCACCAGCTCGAGACAGACTTGGTGAGCGTGAATGCCGGGACCTCGGCTGGGAAGTTTAAACTGGGCGTATTTCTCTGAGATGCCGGGGGAGATGTGGTAGGGTGGACCAGGCTGCCGGGGCGAGACGTGGAAAAGTCCCAGACGCTGGGAGCCGGGGACGATCCCCGCGGGGAAGAAGCGGGGATCGGTCCAGGCGCAGTGGGAGCGCGGCCGCCTCGGGCCCTCCCGCCTCCCGAGACGGTGCAACCCCCCGGCGACTCCCGACAGAGATCGGCTTGCTAGCGGCGGAGACGCCCGGCAATCCCACGTTTCGCGTGTGTGGGGCGAGCCGCGTGGAGAGCCCCAAACGCCACCGGGAGCGGAAAAATTTGCGGGGCCCTAGCGCCCTGAGAGCACGGACGCCTCGATTCCTCCCGCCTCCCTAGCCGGCGCAGCCCCCCCACCCCGTGACTCCCGACAGAGATCGGCTTGGTGGCGGCGGAGACGCCCGGCAGTCCCACGTTTCGCGC
>PVLD010015058.1:0-35575 GCA_004027595.1 Dinomys branickii
GGGAAGAGGAAGCGAGGAAGAAAGGAAATGGGTCAAGTCTGATAAGTGAAATGAAAAGTGTGATATTCAAAGATTCAAAATAAAATCACTAGAAGTTATTCTTGGACACTGGCAGTGGACTGGTCACACCCTGTGCAATCACATTATGCCACGTTTACTGGGCCCCATTAGTCATGGCTTTATGAGGACCGGGCACCGTCGGAGAAAAAGAGAAAAGGCAGTTTGGTGTCACTGGTCATCGTTGTCTTCTACCCACAGCCACCTGTACCTACGACCTCATAAAGAACAGGGAACTGAGTTAAACCAAAATTGAAGCATTTCTAAGTTCATAAATAAAGGAAAAGAATATTTGTACTGAACTTTCAGAAATACAAGTGTGAAAATTAAAAGCAAAGTGGGAACATTGAGTGGTTGTTTGGAGATGGAAAGTGAGATATAAGGCCTGGAACGACAGCCAGCGAGCCTCGCGGAAAGTGAAGCAGTGAAGCCCGGGGGGGGGGGTGATGCAAAAATATCGTGAGTTTAGCTATTAGAGGTGACAGAATAATGGTCTTTGACATTCAGATGATACGTGGGTTAAATTTTATATGGATTTATGACAAGAGTAGGAGACTGAAGTTTCTGGGGAAGGCAGAAGGGTCAGTGTCTGAAGAGGACGAGCACAGTCAGCTGAGAGCATCCGATAGCAGAGGTGGTAAACGTGGAGATGCTGGAGAGGTTTGGCACACGCGTGCGTTGAGACAGTCACAGTGACCCTTTGTCTGTTATTGCAAAAAGGAAATGCTTCAAGCTGTATATTTTGCTGACATAACACTTTAAATTTAGAGTCTACAGAGATAGATGAAGAAGTACGGTCTGCAGAAGGCAAGCAGGAACCGAGAGGAAATATAAACTACTTCCTCTAATAGTGTGAGATTTTTCGAAGAGAGACAGCATCTTCTGAGGAGGGCCTAGCTTTTGCTAGTGGCAGGCTGTCAACGAAATTATCATACAAGTTGGGGACATAGAAGGTTCTTGCTCTGAGGGGAATACGCATTCCAGAAGGCGTAATATAAATGCACTAGGAGTACAACAAGTGTGGCAAGGAAAAAAAATCTAGAAAACAAGGATGTGGAAGCTTAGAAAAGAAAATGCGACATACATAAGTTAGTGTATAGGCACTACGGGCTAACATGAATGGATTTCTTTTGGAATACAGTAGCAACTGACATTAACAATAAGATGATTGTTAAATTTCTGGCAGAAATTGGTAAGGCTCCAAGCATTGGTGGTATGTTTGGTGCTGCTTATTTACTATGAGCTGATGGAGTTCTGGGTTTATATTATTTAGGAAATTAGGTATGATGTAATTTTGCTTTCAACCCTTAACTTTTGTTTCAGCAACCCGTGATGATGGCGGTGATGCTGTTTGTGTACAATTTCACGGAGTTTTTATGGCACTGATAATTATCTACTTGCCATATTCAGAATGCTAAGACAAAAGAACTCTTCTGGAAGCTCATTCTAATTTTAGGGGATTTTAAAATCTTTGCAGCTGGATGTAGGTTATTATTTAAAAGCTCCTATCACATGGATACAAAATTGAACAAAGCAGCAAAGGTATGGCAGCCGATGGGAGTCAGTTACTCACAGCTGGAGGGATGCAGGTAAGCAAGAGGAGGGGGCTAAAATGAAACAAAAGGTAGCAGAGCAGTGCAGGAGGCATTAGAACCACCTCACGATTAGCTATACATAGAAGTGTTTACATATACAAATGTTAACAGCTTTCAATACAGAGATCGGCACACACACACACAACATTAATTCCTTGCACCATCAGAAAAAAAACATCCCCCATGCAATGTGCTTCCTTCTCAGTGAACACACCCACTGCCCTATGAGATTGGAAATTTTAAGAAAGACCATATCAACATAGGCCCTTTATTGTGACTAGTACACCAGAACGCAGAAGAAATAGTGTGGCCTGGATGAGAATTCTCACTATTCTTAAAAGTTTTCTATAAATCAACCATTAATCTATGTTAAAATTTCTCACTTTAAAAAATCTAAATGATGATTACTTTAAAAAATGTTCACCTATAAATAGTTAACCTGATATATTTTATAATTCAGACTCAAAGTAATATTTAAATGATGTGAAAACTCTAATGTGAACCACTGCTATATTAACTAGTATGAACTATGAGGTTGCATAACAAAATCCCTAGTGTATTAAAACTGACATTATAAGAACCTTAAATAGCATTAGGCAGAGGTACCAATTCATTGTGCCTGAACTGTTTCATTATCCCCGGTCTCCCTGGCTCCGCTCTGGAGCTTCTCTTCTCTGTGTACTTTGAACTACAGATAAAATGTGCTCAAAATACAAATCTGAAAAGATTACCCTCATGTTCTCCTGCCAATCACTTTCATTTGCCTTGTGAACAAAACTTATCATGATATGTCTCCGGCCAATGTTTCATATAAATTTGAGCTGTTTGTCTCATATTAAACTTTTTAGTTTTTAATATAATGACTCTTATAATCAGATGACACACTCCTTAAAACACTGTTTCTTCATCATCTAAATTGTTTATCTTTCTTTTCCATGTGAACTTTATTATCAATTTTTCAACACCCTAATTCTTATTTATCACATTCTAACATCATCTTTGTTAAATACATCTTAGGGATTTGATCCTTTTCTTCCCAACACCTCAGTTTATAAAGATACCCCACCAAATGTACTGGAGTAATTGTGCAGCTCTCCTGAAACACTGAACCTGAATTTGAGCCATCTCTGCTTTTGCTCACTTTTGTATGCTTAGAACCTAGCAGAGTACTGCCATATAGAACTTTTGGTGTAGCGACATAAATGGATATGTAGCAAGGAATATATATATACATATATCACTCTTCCCGGGCCTGGTAGTGCTTGTCTGTAATCCCAGCACTGAAGAGGTTAAGAAATGAGGATTGTGACTAGTTTGAGGCCGCAGTGGGCTGCACAGTGTGTTCAAGGCCCTCCTGAACTACATACTGAGACCTAGTTTCCAAACCAACAGCAAAACAATGAAACAACAACAAAACCAAATAAAAACAAAAAAGATGCTTTTGGAAACTAAAGAAACCCTGTATTATTGAGTCCAAGTCACATCATTATAAAGATATATATATTCCAAAAATTTAAATTACATGCATATTGTAATCCAAATGACATTTTTAGAAGAAAACTTGTAAAATTACCATGAATTTCAGCTATATCATTAAATGATCAATAAAGTTCAACAAAATAGGAAAGGGGAGTGATGCCTGGTAATTGTAACTCAAGAGGGGTTTTATAAGCAAAATAAAGATTATTGATAAATTTAGCTTTGCACAATTAGATTTAATTTTGCAATGAGAGAAATTATATTTAAAAAATACATAATACACAGTTTTGCATGTCTATATCTGATAATCTGAGCAACTAATATGAAGACAACAATGTACAATATGACAACTATTATTGCAGTCTCACCATCTTGTTTAGTGAAGCTCTTTAATTATTTTTAACGTTTTTATTTTTATTCTCTTTAGTGGCTTGATAAACCTTGCATTCTTAAATCTGTTAATCTGAGCAACTTCATTGAAGATAAAGATATGTAATATAACAACCACTGTTAATCCCAGTCATTCTTTTCTAAAACCCGGGATCTTTCTTCTTGTTTTTGCTTTGTTTTGTTTTTGTCTATGTTGTTGATATTTTGCTATTGTTTTCGTTTTTGTTCTCTTTAAAATAATATATATAATTATGAAAAATCAAGTAAATGCATTGTTCATTCAAATAGAAAAATTTTCAAATAGACAAATAATAAGTAATATGAAGAGCTTACCAGAAAACCTAATCTAGCCTCATAGGTTATAATTTTAGTAGGGTAAGAATTAGCTAGATTAAGATTTTAACATAACAAATAGTTACACTGGCCAGGTGAGGTTGTGGACACTTGTAATGTCAACACTGAGGAGGCTGAGGAGAGAGGATCACTGTGAGTTTCAGGCTAATGTGAACTACATAGTGAGTTTAAGGCCAGTCTGATATACATAGAGAGATATTGTATCAAAAAACAAATAAACAAAATTAAGAAAGTCTCTTAAGAACTAGGACATATTAGCAAATGTATGTTAACTAAAAACCACTGCCTGCATTATCTGGTATAAAATACATACATACATACATTTATATTTATGAATACACACCTATATGCAGAGCTATATTTAGATATATACACAAGCATACATAGAGAGATAAATGTCTATAAATATATTCTTATTGAATATATATGCAACTATAAGTCAAATTTCCACTTTGTGGCATTGTCTCTTGGATGGCTTTAGACCATTAAAGTAAATTAAGTCACCAGATTTTGCAGTCAAATGCTCTGACACTGAACTATACCCCATGTTATCAGATCTTGTTTCCAATTTTCTACTTAGAAAAAGATACCTCTTCATATTAGCACTTTCATTTCTACAGTTTTCACTCAACTGATGCTGAGTTCCAGTGACCAAGAATCTTAGAAATTTGGAAATGTTGTATTCGGCGTCTGAGTCCTTAAAAGAGCTGATATTTTATAGAAGGTGCGCCAATCCATTCGAACTTTGCCTTATTCCCCACTACGCTTACTTCAGCTGTTCTATTCCTGTGTACCTTAAGGAATCTCTATTTTTACCTGGTCTTCAGTAGCATGACACTTATGAAAGGATATTTCAGAATTTTATTAACTTGACCAACTGGCAACCTAAGTTCCTTCACCTTTTATTCAGGACTGCTTTGCTCTTGACTCTACAGGGATATATATATATATATATATATATATATATATATATATATATACACACACACATATACATATACACACACACATATACATATACACACACATATACATGTATGTATTCATCTATGTATAGATGTACAATATATATGTATATATTCATATATGTAAGTATGTGTGTGCTTCACATGTCCATTGGCATATAAAGGGAGAGGGTCAGATACTGGTAGCACGTAAGTCGAAGCTACTCAACAGTTCCTTCCATTCCTTCACTGGTCATGCTCTTATGAAAAGATTAGGCCGGGGATGTTAGCATCCACTACATGTGGATAATGGTGTGCACACAGATTCCTACTACTTTGTAACTAAGTCAAGTTCTCAGAACCTCTAATAATATATACTCCAAAATAGAGAAACTGAATCTATGACCTCCTCAGAGAACTATATCCATGTCTTTTATTTTGCAATATGTATCTCAATACCTTCTATAGCACAGATCAGATAGTTTTAATTTCTCAGTTTGTCACTGGTGGGGAAAGATGACAAACAAGAAATAAGAGACTATTCTATTAAATATATGTTTGTACTGTAGTCAGTGAAACTCTGGCACTTTCCTAGTGCTTTGTGGTAAGGGTATCAGTGGGCAGATGCAGATGTCAAAGTCAAGGAGGGCCAGGGAGAAAACCATGGGAAAAATGCCTTAAACACCTCACAATTTTAGCACGTTATGTAGGATGTAAAACTACATCAATAGAAACCAAATCTTATGTATAATTGTTGGGGAAATTTCAAACTCATTTTTTAAAAAGTAGTAACATTGTACAATTAGGTTAAAGAGCAATAGTAATTAAGGAAAGGTAAATCGAAACATTAAAAAATAATTTTATCCAAATTAGCAAAGAAATCTTATAAAGATAATTGTGGAGAGTTTAATGGCATGTTTACTCTACTCCTGTTGGAGAAAATTATATGTATAGAAAACATAAAAAGCAAACACTGAAAATGTTTATATCTTTAATTTAATCTCTTAGCAAAGTGCTTACAATATGTCGTTATAAATGACACAAAACTTTGATAGATAGACTGAAACTAGCATCATTTTGATAAATAAATTTCAAAGGAAAGCAAGACTATGCCAATAAAGATACTTCCATTTAGTAAAATATTACAATCCAAATGAAAGTCTGTGAATATTTTAAAGGACTTTGGTGGACTTCTTAGCTTGGTTAATATAGGAATGAAATAAGCATTTGAATATAAATTTGAATATAGATATAGACATCCATATCTACATATTATAAATAATACAATTAAATAGTCAAAGATATAATGTCTCCATGGGAATATTGGTACTTTATTCCTAATATTGGTTCAATAACAATATTAAGTATAAAAATGGTAAAGATTATATCACTTGTTTCTTTTCCTCTTCTTCTCCAGAATTTGATCCACTTACCTATTCTCACAAATGTCACTTTACCTTCACTTAGTTCTATTCAAATTTCATAAATAATATTATCACTTTTCAAAGCATGTTTTTATTTCTTAAAAATAGTGAAGGAAATGTGACTTTCAGCACAGAAGATCTGTCATGTGTAAACACATATTTGAAAGTCTTTGGCTTCCATGACTTTTCTGTTGCATTCAAAACCTAATAAATCTATCAGAACATCTTGCCTCCATTTCCAAAATATTCTAGACTGTTGAATAAGTATACTAGTTCTAAATAAGCAGCTCATTGCACAATGTGACTGTTCTGTCCCAAAGAACAATATTCTCAGAATATCAGGTTTGCCAGGTAAATAACAGTATAGCTGGTGGATGGATGGATGGATGGATGGACGGATAGGATAGATAGATAGATAGATAGATAGATAGATAGATAGATAGACAGGTAGGCAGACAAATGTAATTTCTGCATTTTCAGTCCAAACTCACTAATTTCTAATGTTTCCTCAGGTCACTCTGGCAGCTAGTTTTCCATTAAAACACTGATAAGTGTGCTAAACGCTCTCTACAGTTAGTACAGTTATCACATCCTCATCTGTGAGGAGGAGAAGCCTTTCCTTTGTTTCTTTAAATACATACTAATTAAGTCTTTAATTCTTAGAAAACTTTCAAATATGTAAATAATACCAAATGTGTTTAAAATTTCACACTAATTTTTCAGTATATACTGCAATTCTCAGTTCTTAGAAAAAATATGTATACATTAAATATAAATATAGATAGATACATGGATGATAGATAGACAGAGAGAGAGAGAGAGAGGCAGAGAGAGGGCGGAACAGATCGCTGCCCAGTGTCTAACCCGAGAATGTAGCAAGAAAGCCCGGTGTGAAAGAGAGCACGAAGTCTGCACTTGGAGACCCAATGGATCCACTCACGGACTTGGAGCCCACAGCTGTGGCCCATGCAAGTCTGAGTCAGGATGTCTAAGAACTGAAGACGGGAGACCAAATGATCTGCACTGGAAAGGCCCAACGGCCAGTACCTCAAGCTGATTTGTGTGGACCACAAGGCTGGAGAAGCAGAGGAATCTACACTGGAAGCCAGGAGATGAAGTCCAAAGTGAAGACAAGGACTGACACTCTCCTGCAGAAAGAAAGCAAACAAGCCTCAAGCCTCCTTTGAATGAAGTCTACCAAATCTCTCCCAAAGAGAGGCAGCGGCAATGAGACACATCAAGGAAGGTCAGCTGAAATCCTTTTATACCATTCCAGCACTCATGCTTACTCAAATCAGCTGGGCATTCCCACTCAAAATGACAATTAGTCATTTAACTACCCCTCTATAAAAGCATATATTATCATATATCAAGTCTGTGTCTCCACATGTTCAGCAACTATTTATGGCTTCAAAAGGGAGATGAACCTAAGCACCCAAGGCTCTTTTATGTCCACACTTCTGGGGTTTTCTTCTAAATTATCTAAAAATTTATTTCATAGTTGCTTTTTGGCCTCTTTGCCTCATTACATTTTTTTCTACTCAGACACACAGATGTAGAAATCATAACCTTCTTGCTAATGCTTCAGTGTTATGAAGGTAGACTCCTCACCAAAGCATACACTCTGAACACAGTCTTCTATACATATCGGCAGTTAGGGCAGAGCCACAACTGGATTCTTCTGGGATCTTCCCCAGGGGTTGGGGAGCACACTCTCTAGTGCATGTGGATGGTCACAACCGAGTGGCATTAGGCGCTGTCTCCTCCCGTCTTCTCACTGCTCTTTCACTTGGCTACCAGGGCCTACGCATCTACCTGGACACCAAGCCTGCCGCAATAATGCCTCTGCCTTTCAGTCACCTACACGTGTCCTTAATGAGAGCAGGAGCCAAATATCGCCCTCTCCTTTAAAGTTGTGATGTTGAGGATCAAGGCCCGAGGGTAGGACAGCTCACTAATACCATCTTATGTAAACTTTGACACATTAAGTCGAAATTTGTATGTCTTCAGTTCCAGTCATCTTCATTTACTGGAGGTTTAAAACACAGAAAACCTATAAGCAGCTTTGAAACTACTAGAAAAGATATCATTCAGGAAGTTTCATTTAACATTATTCATTTCTAAAACAAAGTAAAACTATAAAAGTAGAAACAAGGAACTAGATATATATTCATATAAATCCAAACTATTTACATCATTATATATACATACCTATGCACTAGTTTAAATTGATATAAGTACATCAACTCTAAATAAAAATACATCAACATATTTTAGGGGTTGGAAGATTGTAAATATTACATTATGTTCTCTTATGTCCTTTTATGTAACTTATATCTATTCCTGCTTCCTCTACTGTATTAGAATCAGCACTTTATTTGCTGGGCAAAATTATACCTTCTTGTGTACTTTAAAAAATATTTTCCCTTTTTCTAATTTACTAATTTCATAAAATATTACTGTGCATATCTTTTCCCACTTCTCTCAATGACTTTCACTAAAATATCATATTGCAAGCTATAATAAAATTATTTTCCTATTCTTTTATTAATAGAAAATATCTTCTGTCCCAGTGCAATCAGGCAAGATCACTAGGAACAAAACTGTGTGCTAAAAAAGTAAATAAATAAATAAATATTTACTTATTATATCAATAAAGTTGCAAATTAAATACAGAGATATCTGAAAGGATACAAGAGAAGATAGCATTGTCACATGTTTGAGAGAAGGGAGAAGTTTAAGTGAATTTTAAATTAAGTAGACTTACAACAAAACATGTGTATAAATAAGTCAACAGCAGCTCTGGATTGCAAAATGAACCTTAGCTTCTGTTTCCTTGGAAAACAGGAAAGTAAAGGTGCAAAACCAGGTCCTGCAATCCTTTGTGCAGAGCTCTGCTGCAGGGTTGGAAACTGAGTTACTTCGGAATCAAAGTGACTTAGATCCTCCCAGTGAGAACTAAATGATATCTTACCACAAAGAGCAACATTTGTGCAAAACTGTAAGTTACGGAAACAAATATTCTCATGGATAAAGAAAACAGTAACCATCCAAAGGAGAGGATATTGATGACATGTTACAATTGCAGCATTTTTCCAGGAAAATATGTTACCTCTGGCTCACTTTTCAGCTGATTTTCCTTGTGTCTGGTTTGTTGAAGAATAGATATTGTATTTCTTCATTGGAGCTAGGTTTTATTTTCTTACTTTAACATGATTAAACATTGTTACTCATGATACTAACACATTTTTGTTCTTAAGATAACTTTCCTTTAAAAAAGGGTATATCACCACCAACATATAATAGAATAAAAATGAATAAAAATCAATCCAGTTGAGTCACTGGAGATATAAACAAAGAGATATGTTATGGTTTGTGCCTGGATATCCCCCCAAAGCCTCATGCATTCCTAGAGCAGGCTTCTAGAGTTTATGTTTGATCCATGGTCCAGTGCTGGGATTATGGGTGTGAGTGCTGCACCCGCCCTGGGGTTGGGGAGCCTGCATACAACATAAAGAAGGGAAAGATCCTGCTCTCTGACATTCCTCCCATTTGCTCTTGTTGCCTTGCTGTCTTCCGCCACCATGAACTCTTGCCTGTGCTCTGTGCCACTCTGCCTTGAAGCCAGCGCAGTGTGACTGAAGCCTCCAAAAACTGTGAACTAAATAAACCTTTCCTTCCTTAATTGTGGGACTCAGGTATTTTGTCTTAGCAATGAGAGAACAGTAACTGAGATACCATATAAATTATTTCATCATATGATCTGTAAATGTAAATGAAATAAAAACTGATGATACTTACTGGACAAATTTCAAAACAACTTGTCATTGTTTTTAATTTGAACAAAACTTTTATCAAAGTTAATGTATATAGGCCATCTTTCTTCACTAAACAAAGTAAAAAGTCCATTCAGTTTTGTATTATTACCTAAATTCATTATACGTGATAGAGAATGAAGCACAATGATAGGAAATCCTACCAAAGGTGAAAATTAATATGTTGAATTCAAAGTTTTTATATAGCAGGTACTGTGGCAGCATTAATTATGTATTAATCTTTTTAATCCCATTTGTTTGAGAATAAAATTAGAGATTTAAAGTAATTATTTCAATTTCTCTAAAGCAAAACCTCTCATTCTATGTATATTAAGAAGAAAGCCACATAAGTTATTTCTGTTAATAAGAAAACTTACTGGAACTCAGTAAAATGTATCAAAAATACCTTTGTGGATTTGAATAACTAAGAACTAAACTTCACAAAGTTAACCTTTTAAAAATATTACATTGGAAAATGGAATTTTATTAAATGAGAAATTATTTTACAGCATGAAAGAATTAATTTAATTTCTTGAGATTAGGTTTATATTCCTACTCTTTCTTTTGTACAGAATATATTCTGTGATCTATTAATGTACAAAAAAGAGTCATACTTGAATATGTGTTAATATCGCAGGTTTGTCTATAAATGTTTATTATAAATAATTTTAGTTTTTTCTTTTCATTAAAAATAAAACAGCAAAAGAAAGGAAATCCAAATATTAAAAGACAACAGAAAAGCTAATAGATCCATATGGTTTAACAATTGTTCCCAAAAATGCTTATACAAATTTTGCCAGATTAAATGTTTTTTACATGCTATTCCATTTAGCTTAGCATTAACTATTAAAATATATTGGCTAAACATAAAGAAGTAATCACAGTGGAAAGAGTATAAGCCACAGAATTTAGTATTAGTGATTATCTAAAATGTGATTATCTAGATCAGTATTCTGATTTAAGTTTGTAATTTGTTCTGAATGAGTTTCAGAGCTATATATTTTCATAGGAGTCCTACAGAAATGGAGGTGTAACCCATCTGCTTCAGTTGGCCCAAAGATAGATGCTTATTCTGATTATCGGTATTGTTTTGATTGCTCTGTTAGCATGTTGATTATAAGTTTTGCAAACTATGAATTTATGTAGTTTTACCTCATGAATAAATGATGAATTGGGAAAATATACTTTTTGTTTTGGTCTTTTTTGAGACAGGATCTCACTATGCAGTTGAGGCCGGCCTTGAGCTCACTTTGTAGCCCAGGCTGGTCTCGAACTCGCAGTGACCCTACCTCTGCCTCCTGAGTGCTGGGATTACAGGGATGGGCCATAATGCCCTGTGGGGAAATATACTCTGCAACAACTATTCTGTTTTTCGTAAGACTTGCACTGGCTAGTTGTATTATCCATTGATATTGAACCAAACATTACTATTATGGTTGACAAACTGTTCTACAACTCTGTAAATTTTTCTATATTTGTAAATGTCAAAGTGACATTTCTAAATAGAAGAGCTCTCTCCTCATATTTATTACTTTATTATTTAAATGAGGGATATAATAGAATGAAGATACTTATTTTATTCAATGAGTTACAACTTTTATCATGTTTATTTTGAAGCTTTTAATGTCCCATATTTGGTCAGTGTGTACACCTTCGGGTTGTCTACTGTGAAATTAAGCAAGCACAGTTCATACTTAGCTTACTCAGCACTCTAATAAAATATACCAAGCGTAGCAGAGTCTGTCTGTTGTAGCTCTAGAATTAGTTTTATTACAAGAAAAGCAAAAGAATGGGCTGGGGATATGCGTCAGTGGAATAAGTACTTGCCTGGCAAGTGCAAAGTCCTGAGTTCAATCCCTGATCCTGAGAAAAAAAAAAAGAGAGAGAATGTTACTGACAGAGACGGTGCTGATGTTCTTTCTTCTATTAATTGCTATCGTGTAAATCATACAGATAAATACATATATGTACACACACAAAAGGTGATAAAATTATATGGTGAATGTTAAAATAAAAAAGGTTATTTCAGTAAAAGACACCTTGATCTGAAGCACTTCTGCATGTCCTCTCTCATGTGTTTACGAGATGTGATGAAGTATCAGGAATGCTACATCCAATAGGACCACCCAATAAACAGCAGGCTAGTAAAAGTGGAAGGTGCGCACTCACCCCCGTAGTCATCATATCTGCGGGCATCACACATAATCTAGCTCTTCCCTGAAGTCAAAGTGACCAGGAAAGAACCACAGTAAACACACGTGCCAAAATGATTTCCAGAACAACTTCAAGAAGTGCCAATAAATGTGTGATAAGTGTGTTTAACGCAAAAAGTAGTGTTTTCAGTCATGTTAAAGGCAATATATACTTTAACATATGCTTTTAAAATTAAAACATTCACTGTAGGTTTGAATATTTACATATTTGTCGGAATACCCCTCACCCACCCACCTACCTACCACACTAAATCCATACTAACACTGTACCTCTGATTACCATTCAGTGTGATAGACATTAGGCTTTTAGCACAGAATATGCATTCTCTAACTCATGGGAAGCTTTAATTTTTATTCTAAAATTCCAGCAACATAACACTGAGTGAAAAAAATCAACATAACATAAAAAAGAATAGAAATCAACATTAATTTAGATTATAGTATTTCTGGATTTATTGTTTAGTTACATTCAGTAATTAATTTTGAAAGGGTTGTTAGTCTCTTCCTTTAGTGTGAACATATTGGAAAATTAAAAATAAACATACATCAACTGATGTGATTTTGTTTCCTTATATTGTTATTCTTACAAATTTTACTTTAGTCTTATGCAAAATATAGACATGGCTACAAGAATTAAACTAAGCCAAAGTATTCACCCTCTCAAGACTCACCCCATTTTTATCCACTTTTGGTAGCTATCTATCTATCTATGATATCTACCTATCATTTACCCATCTTTCTTGTTTATTTGTTGAACATTAATTGTATTTGCAGAAAATGGATAATAGTATCCATATTTGTGCTCTAACTGTAGCAAAATTACTGTGCACATGGGAAGGTGGAAAAAAACACAAATACTAGACATTATCATTTGGTATTAAAACTTTGAGTTTCTTAGTTTGCTATCAATAATATCTTATTAAGTGTCCACTAATTTTAGTGGCACTGAAAACTATGTTGATGTTACTCTTCTCAAAACATTTTAAATATAGTTCTACATGTACTTTACATTTGTATAATGATTAATGGATATGTGCCCTGCTTGAGGCATCAAAGTCCCAAGTTTATTCCATGGAACAATTGTAGAAGTAGTCCACAATTTTCAACTTTATCTGTACCACCTATGCTGCTTTTAATATTCTGTCTTTTACTAAATCAGTTTTGGCTGGATTATACATTAAATCAGTTTTTTTGCATTCCCTTTATTGGAAGTCAAAATGTTCACAATTTCTTTGAATTTTTACAAATACTGAATGAGTTAATATCATCGTTTTCTTTCAACAGGAGTAGTGATTACTGTGGCAAAAATTTAACCGTGTAGCATTAAATTATAGTGAGTGAAATCTATTAAGACAGCCTCAGAACATCACTTAACCTGTATAAATAAGTGTGTATATTTTCCTCACAGATTTTGTTTTTACTTTTTTCTAGTGTATTCTTCCTGAATATGTAAAGTGCAAATAAGAGTTCACAGATTTGCCAGTAACAGTAAAAATAGCTCTAAATTTTTTAACTTTTCTGATTATTTAGAATAGCCTGAAAGCAGAGAAAATTATGAATCTAAGGTATGTGGATCACATGTACCAATATTTAACAATGTTTCAAATTAAAAATTATATTAATTTTTTACTTTCTTTTGTCTCTTGTGCAAACAAACTGCTAAATTGCTTCTTTACAGCATGTGGAAAGTAGGCTTGCACACATAGGCGTGCACACACACACACATACACACACACTGCTTAATACTCAATATTCTACTTAAGTGCAGACTTTTAAAAGTAGTGGCTTGATGTAAGGGTTGCAAGGAGATTCTGAAGCAGTTAAATATTGCTGTAGTAAGAAACTACTATAGTCCTGGGCCTGAGCGAAAGGGATGAGGATGATGCTACTGGGCCATCTGTAATCACCTAAAACCATACAGCACAACCACTATTGAAAGATAGAAACAAGAAAGTAAGAAAAGAGGGACATTTTTTAGTGGTTTTCTGCATCAGTCTTCTGATAGTCTGTCGAGCTTTTCCATGTTTTGAATCCAAACAAACTGGCAGGGTGAGAGTGTCCACTGTGGTAACACAACATGCAGTGATCAGGGTTCCAGAAGAGAGAAAAAAGCAGGTTCCGTTGTCTGGTCGTTTAACAGGTAAAAGAAGAACTGACTGAGCATATACTCCATATTAAATTATTTTGTCAACACTTTAGATACAGCCTTTTAATATACGTTTCAACATTTCCAAGAACTGTACAATATTAAAAACATAGTTAGCCTGATGTACAACCTGAAGAGCCACATCTCTTAATTAACATGCTGCACCTTCATCACAGGTTCGTCAGTGCCAAACTGAACGATCCTGGGTAGTGCTCTTCCACGGCAAAGTAGATTATAAGGGACAGTTCTTTATTCTTTGCCTCTAATGAAAACACAAAATGCTCACAAGTGTTCACAATACATAAAACAAACAAAATAGAGATAATAAGGAGGAAGGGTCCTCAGGGTAATTTACAATTATATGCTTACAAATATTATGATATGTTAATGTTTTTATGATCACATAATAATAAACTGGCTACAAAACTGAAATGCCTTCAAAAAAATCATTCTATGTTTTAGAGCACTGGACTTTATGCAATGTTATAATAAGCAAATTAAAGTGATACTTGGACCTAATCTTTTGAAGTAAGGATTATGTACTGACATATCTGCATTTTCTAAGTTATAAATATACCTATGAATCATCAGTAACGTCAAAGGTTTCAAAGCCAAGTGATATATCTCCACATATCCACCACTTGCTAGCTCTCTGACTACAGAAAACTTTTAAAAATATTTAAATGTTTCTATGTACAAAAGAGAAAAAAATAAAGATAATTTTTGTCGTAGAGTTCCTATTCATGGCTTTCTTCGTGCATTTCTGAAATATAAGAATCAACCCAAAAGTTGTTGAAGCTCGGTACTGTCATTACTCCCATTGTTTTTATGCAGAATTCACTAGGGTGTTGGACAGTAAAATATCATTTACTTACTGTAAGTAAATAGAGTTGAATTATGATTTTCTTAAAAGAAAAATTGACTTAATTTTAATGGTCCCTCAAAGGTATATCATGTTATGTTGAAACAATTTAGACCAGAAACTAGCATGTAGGGCATAGATGATGTATCAGTGTCTTTCATTTTAATGGACAAAGTGCCATGAAGTGAGAACCATTTTTCTTGTACATGAATTGAAAAGTTGTACTAAATTCTCTATTAATTCTTATGCTCAAATTGTTTGTAAGTTAAGATTGTGTTTTGACCCATTCCGAGAGAGAGGCATCTCTTTCCTTTATGCTGGTTTTATGGCCTGCGATTTCCAAGAGAATGTAGTAGAAGTATCATTGGCCCTGATTTGCATCTACACTTCAAGAGGCCTGGAGTTTTTCTTTCCTTTGTGTTTGTGAACCAACTTTCTTCAGTGAAACCAACTCTGGTCTGTTGTGTGATGGGAGATCATAAGAGTGAAAGTCCAATTTTGGCCAAACTATTGTCAGTCAGCCTGCCTGTTCCCAAATTGAGCACATCTGTCCACCAGTGTGGAGCTAAACTAATTATTTGAATAAACCAAGCTGATGACAGAAAAACCACCCAGCTGGCCCATACAACTCTGAGAAATAATAAATTCACAATGGCTTGAGCCAGTAATTTTGGGGATGACATGCTGGGCAATAATGGTGCACATATATTTACAACTATATCTACACTGATTCAGATTTTATAGAAGGAATTTAATCAAAGATGGTTTTCCAAGTGCTAAATCACAGCTCTTTCATTTCGGCACACTGAATTTTATGGATAAAAATGAAGCATGATGGCTCAAATGGGAAGAATTGTTGTTTATTTTAACTGTTATTGCCTATTGTAACTTTATTGTAATGCATTTTGAAGTAATTAGACTACCAATTGGCAGAAAAAAGAAATTATGTCTTTGAAATAACCTTTGTTGTGCCCCTGGCTAAGCTTTTTCTATAGAAAATAGTACATACTCTCCACAGTCTATGGCTTCTTTTGAAAGTAATCTAGGCAACACATATCTCGAAGTCATAAAGTGGAATATTTTCATACTTTAAATATCTAACAATAATCTTAAAGGTTGAGGGAATAATGATAGAATTTACTTGCTGTGTTAGTTTTCTGTGACTGCTATAGGAAATTATTGCCATTTGGTGGCTTAACTACCATTTCTCTTTGAGAGGAATTTCTCAGAATTTTTGATGACAAAATCCAAACTTTCTATCACTGTGCTGACATCAATATCATCAGTAAAGCATGGGCCCTACTGGGGTTTTAAGAAAGAATAATCCATCCCTTCGATTTCCTCTTCTGGTGTTTTAATTTTCCTTTACCTATAGCTGAAGCTGTCCTAACTCTGCTCCAGAGCAGCATTTGTTCTCAGTTCTTCATAATAAATTCTTTTTTAATCCCCATTACAAAAATAAATATGATCACATTAAGAGTCCGTCCAAAGAATACAGGATATATCTCCATCTCTTCAACAATCACTTTGGAGTCTTTTTTTCCATTTTAGATTAAAATGTATAGTTTTCATGGATTAGGGAACGGATACTGCGTGTGGGGAGAGATTAGTGGGCACGAATTTATCATACTGAACTTCTGCAAGTTATTAGCAAGGCTATTATAAGAAAATGTCCACAAAGACACCTTATATCAACATACATACTGAATTATGGTTGTGTAGAACTTTCAAAATGGGTAAAATAATAGCTTTCTTAAGGAAAGACACTGACTGATGGAATAAACACATACACGCTCACACAATGGAAGATCTCCACCATACATTATTGGGAAATATTGACTATAATTGAAATGCAATAATGACTATAGAATAATTATCATTCTGGAAGGTAATAATTTTTATTTTATCTTCAATAGAAAGAAAGTTTTCATTCACAATGGGAACTTCTTATCAGAAGAAATAAAAATGTCAGAGAATGAGGAAAGGTACTTAAAACCAAGAAGAACTGTTACACTCATATACAGGATGTACATTCAAGCCAATAAAATGTAATCAGTTATAAAATGCCCAAAATATTTAAATAACTGAATCAATACAGAAAATACACAGGTGGCCAATAAGCACATAGATGGACAGATGCTCAAACATATTGTTCATCATGGGTTTAACATATAGAATAAATGTAAATAGGCTTTAAAAACATATCTCATCATAAATAAAATAAAAAGTTTGGCAATATTGTGTTGTCAGAGAAATGTGATGAAACTGCCTCTTATGTTTTTATATGTGAATTTTTAAAAGTCTTGACAAATCTTTTCCTATGTATCACATCTCACACATATAGACATACATGCTGTGACATACATTTGTCCTATGGAATATGTATTAACCGAGCTACAGGCCTAGAAATGCCAAATCTTATAATTATCCAGAGCTGAAAAAAACCTACATGCCCACCATAATATAATACAAAGGTTATTGCAGTTTACAAGTTGAAAAAAATGTGAAACCATGTCAGATTCTTCTATGAAAACAGTAATGAACAGACAACAGAAACACTGACCGGAAAGAGAACAACTTATAAGCACATACTTACCATAACCTCCTACCTGTGAAGGAGAAAAAAGTGGCCAAAGTAATACGTAGTGTTAACAGCTGAAGGTAGGACACCAACCTGCAGAAAACAACTTGGGTCATGAGTGGTGGCACCAAATGAGTTCTGAGACCTGAATGCTATTTTTTATTCTGAATTAAGTGAAGAAAACATATTTATATGTACATTTGACACATAAAATATACTGCATATATATTATACTTTGTCACTTTCCAGGAAAAATCATTAAATTATTTTCAAGCTTTCTGACAATATTTTAGTAGAAGGGATTTCAATGTATTTATTCCGGCATGCATTTCTTATGATTTAGACATTAGATGTTGCAGACATTAAAGTAATGCATTTTTAATTATACCCTAGAAAAAAAATGTCTTCATTCCTGTATTCCCATCTCTTGGTCTCTCTCTCCTTACTGCACCTGACCTTGATTTTTATCTTTGTATGTGTCTGTCACTTTTTACATGTGCATCATAATTTAGTTCCTTCCCATAAACAGCAATTTTCCCTATTCTTATTTTACAATGTAAACTTGCTTTCAGTTTAAGAGTTAAAAAAAAATTTAAAGAGTAAATATACTAAACCAAAAAAAAAAAAAACTCAATTTTACAGCTAGGTAATTTATAATATTACTCAACCTACATTTCTGTAATGTTTTTATTGATTTCAGTCTTGTCTCTTGGAAGAATTACACACACTACTGTTTCTTATTTACTTACACATTTACATTTAATGCAGGTATAACATATCTTTCCTTATACTACTGTATAAACATCCTCGCTTTTTATTTCTACTCAGCATACTCTTTCAGGTAAAACCCAATTAATGGGGCACTTTTTTTCTATTGTCCCGAGGCACACTGAATTGATGCCATGGTTTCTTTATTCTTATTTTTCATTTACTTTTATAATTACCACATTTGGAGAAATGTGCTCTTAAGGTGCTATTGAGAATAATTTGGAAACACAAAATGTGCTTTATTTCTTATAAGTATAACATAAACAAATAAATGTAAACTTAGTTTTTAAAATATAATATAGTTCTGTAGTTAAGACTAAGAGGAGAGCGCCAAGTGGGAATAATAAATAATTTAAAGTAGTAAATGGCACAAACAGAATTAAAAGCTTGTAAAAAGCACAATTTATTCTTTGTCCAAGTCCAGCTATTACTGCAGAACAATGTTTTATTGAAACCCAAAATATTGAGTAGTTATTTACTTATTTATTTATTTTGTCTTTCTGAGACAGGGTCTTGCTGATACAGGAAAATAAAAACTCCCAACCTGAACGATATCTGAGACAAGTTCGTGTTCACTAAAATCGAAGAATGAATTTTAGGAACAACGAAGGTCAAGAGCAGAATATTTATTGAGAGAAAGAAAGCTTCTGTCCAAGAGAGGGACAGAAAGGGGGGCCTGGAATGGGTTACCCCACACACACACACACTGGGTCTTCTCTAGGGACTTTTATAGAGAAAAACCAGGAGGCGGGTCCAATGTAGGGGAAATGGACAAAACTATGGTCAGCCAATAAGACTACAAGTATAATTGTCCAGGTAAGACTGAGTAAACTGGGATCAAATGGGGAAGTGAGTCACGTAGCAAGCGGGCATGAATACAGATCAGGGGCTTTTCCTGTGGGGGTTGGTCTAGCAACTCTTCCTGGCTTTTAGAAGGTGGCTGTTAGTTATTTAGAATATCAATCTGTGACATTTACACCTAGGGAGGTAAGTGGGTGCATTTGTTTAGCCCCTTTTGTCTTGAGGTCTGGCCCACAGGTATTTTACCTTTTAGTTGGCTCCTTTGAGGGCCTGGCCCTGTCTGACTGCCTATAATATTTCTATCTGATTCAGCAGCCTATAACATCACTATGCAGTTCAGACTAGTTTGTGTTCACTTTGTAGCCCAGGCTGGTCTCAGACTCACAGTGGCCCTCCTGTCTCAGCCTCTCTAGTCCTGGAATTACCAATGTGTGCCAGGCCCAGCGATATTGAGCTTTTTAGAGGTACGTGGCACAATACTTTATGTTATCCCTCTTTTTCTCATTATAAATATTTACAATAAACATGTGTTATTGTACTTTCATAAATACTAAACCTGGACATGGAAGTATAAATTGTAGGAATGATATTTCTACATCTTTACGCTGAAATCCTTCCATATTTTATGCTAAACACATTTGTTTTTATATAAGAGTAATAAATTTGTTTCTATAAAAGAGTACCCATTTCTTTGATAAATATTTTAAAACTTCAGATTTGTCTGTATCCTTCATTAAACTCCCACTTTTCTCAGACTTTTAATATTACTTTAACATACCTTTCAAGAAAATTCATGAAGTATTTAGTCTTTTTTTTTCCAGATATTTGTACAGGAATAATAAAATGTAAATGCTAAACTTGCCCATCCCAGCAGAAAATAAACAATGATAAGTTCCTGGAGTAAATCCAATGAGCAAGAGTGTGGATTTACTGCTTTCAGGGCAGTTCTAACGCTGGTTTTGCTAAGTAGAAGTCCTGCGACTTTGGACAAGTTTTTTACCTTCCTGTGAAATGCAATTTATAGTACATTTGTTAAGATCATAACAGTAGTTCAGATTGTTTAATGAAATTACTATTTGCAACAAAATAAATACTTTATTTTGTGATTATTATTATTAATAGTTTGATTATTAAATTCCTTATAAACTGGTAAGAAAATAAACTTCACACAGGGACGTATGTCTCTTATAAAAAGTGTGGGATCAGGGTTTCTTTTAATTTTGGTTTTCTCTGCTCATGGTAAAAGCACAAATTATCATGGGTCTCATTTCTGCAACTTTCAGAAAAGTGTAATTTCTTAAGACATTTCAGGTAGTTCTGATTAAACATTTAATTGTGAAATGAAAGAATGCAAATAATTGATGTTTTAGCTCTAGTATTGATGTTCTCCTTTTCCATGGTTGAAGAGAGGTTTTCGGAAGCGCATAAAATCAATAGTTAGCTATTTGATCAGGATTCTATTTAGTGTTCAATTTTCAATTTAATTCCTTTGTAATCTGACTGAGAGATTTAATATGGAAAGTAGAGAAGGCATGTAATACTAATTAATATTCATAAGGCTAATTAATATTCATAAGACAAAACGCCCCCAACTGATACTTAGTAAATTAAGTTCATTGCTGTAATATAAAGTAAATAGCGAGATTATTGAATCCTGTATACAACTGGATTAAAGTTATAAATCAATGAATTAAATTTTGTCCTAGAAACAATGAATACCTGTGGATTATTCTGAAAGCAGCAATATAAATTGTATGTCATGTGAGATACGCAGTTATAGTCAATGATCATTATTTGCAGTAGTCATGTTCTTTGAAGACATGAACATTGAGTTAGCTAAGACTGAATCAATGGCTGAAGAGAAGAAATTAATTTCCTGTGAGCCTCTGCTTTAAAGATTTCTTACTTTGTGACTACTTCTGCCTCAATATACATTTTTCATTACCTATTTTATTTGTTAAAATTAATCTCACCGTCAAGATTGCAATAACTTATACCTGAAGAATTTATTTAGCATGCTATTCCTGTTTTACACCTAGGAATATAAAATCTTTGGCACTGTGTTTAGAGGCTGTGTGAAATAATGAAATCATCAAAAAGAAAGAAATCAGAAAAATGTGAAAACGATGACTTATTTAGCCTGCAGCAAACGTATTTGCTTTCAATACAAAAACAGAACTGTACAATACATATTGTGAAAGGGAGAGAAAGTGCTCAAAAGGAAAGAACAACTGGGAAGGGAGAAAGGATAAAAAAAGAAGGAAGGGAAAAATATAGATGCACAAAAAATAGCTAAGATAATTGTCCCACTAATTACTATTGGCTTATTGAGAGGAACAGTTAATGCTTAATTGTTTGATCAATTTTGCATGCCTTTGTCTGGTAATCTGAGCAACTACTTTGAAGATAACAATACACAATGTAACAACCACTGTTAATTTCCTATCATCTTGTTTTGAAATTCTGTATGGTTTTCATTGTTTTTAAAATTTTTATTCTCTTTAAAATTAAAAAAAAAAAACTGAAGCAAGAAGATGGAGCATTTTCTTTCTAAGCCTACACTGGGAAGGTCACATTAGGTGATTTAAATTGTTTGATATCGTGCACTAGCTGTAAGGACTATGAAAGACTGTGACTTCTGATTTGGGGGCTGGTTTGCAATGTATATATATTGCAGCTAGAATGAATTGAAAGCATAGCATTTACAAAAACCTTTGCATATTTCTGAGACCATATCTATGCTTATATATAAGCATGATGTTAAACTAATTATTGTCTTTATCAACTATATCTTTCCAGAACTTCAATCTTTTATTTTCCCTCTTAGATCTTCATTCATGCATTTGTCTGTGCTTACAGCTCTGAATTTCAGACTCTCACACTGACACAGGAAAATAAATCTCCCAGCCTGAATGATATCAGACAAGTTTGTGTTCTCTAAAACTGAAGAATGAATTTTAGGAACAACGGAGGTTAAGAGCAGAATATATTTATTGAAAGAAAGAAAGCTTCTGTCCAAGAGAGGGACAGAAGGGGGGCCCGAATGGGCTCCCCCCGACTGTCTTTTTAAGGGACTTTTATAGAGAAAAACCATGAGATGAGGTGGGTCCAAGGTAGGGGAGATGGATAAAACTATGGTCAGCCAATAAGATTGCAGGTATAATTGTCCAGGTAAGACTGAGTGGACAGGGATCAAATGGGGAAGCGAGTCACACAGCAAGTGGGCATGAATATACATCAGGGGCTTTTCCTGTGGGGGTCGGGCTAGCCACTCTTCCTGGCTTTTTAGAAGGTGGTTGTTACTTATTTAGAGTATTAACCCCTGACATTTACACCTAGGGAAGTGAGTGGGTGCATTTGTGTAGCACCCTTTGTCTTAAGCTCAGGCCCACTGGTCTGTTGGCTCCTTCCAGGGCCTAGCCCTGTCTGACTGCCTATAATATTTTTATCTAACTCAGCTGCCTATAAAAACACTGCCTTTTTGTAGGATAACCCACTTGAAATTTTGAGATTTGGACACCAGAATTTCAGCTGTACTCATGATGATATATCAGAATGCATAGTCCCTTCATTTTTGTTTTATGTATTCTAAAAAATGAAGAATTCATACGATACTTATTGTCTTAGTTACTTTTCTTATTGCTGAGACAAAATACCCAACATCCAAAGTTAAAGAAGGAAAAGTTTATTGTAGCTCACAGTTCAGAGTGGGTTCATGATTGGCTGGCTCCAAGGCAGGGTAGTGTGGCAGAGGGGCGCTACAGAGGAGAAACAGGTCATGGTGGGCAGCAGACACAAGGCAAGAGGCATCAAAGACAGCAACCACAAGTGAGAAGCCTCTTTTTGTCTTATATGTTACATGGGTTACCCACCCTCATAGCAGTGTAAGAAAGTCTTTTCTATCAAAAACATAAACCAGAGTGTCTTCATCTTGGACTGTAGTGCATCCTAGCTGGCTCCTGTCGAGCATACTCTCAGTTTAAATTCTAGGAACACAGCTAAAAATGAAAGATAATGTATCAGCAGCCAAACACTTTCAGTGTCCTTTACCCCCCTGTCTTTTCCCTTAGCAACCCTGTCCAGAAACCATTAGTGCCACCTAAACTAGCCAACAGGAGAGACTGCAAACCTTTGAATTCAGCAATGAATTGAAAGGATATCTTTTTTCTTGAATTAGGAATAAAAGGGGCAAACCACCTTTGCCTGTGTACCTGCTACCTCATTGCTGGGGTGTACTTACACCCTCCTGCTAGGGTTATAGAGTTGCCTTCTGAAGACCTCTTGCCCCATGTCTAAGTGCATTCTTTCCAACACCAACAATTTGAGTCTGTGTTATTTTCAACAGTGGGAAGTACTTATTAGAAGTACTGTTGGGTAATACTTAAAGATACAAGTTCTACCCAACAGGGGGTAGTACTCATACCTTTAACCCAAGCACAGCACCATGAGTCAATCGCAGCATCACACACTTGATCCCAGCAGCTCAAACCCGAGATCTAGCCTCCTCTGCAAAACCCTGACTATGATCACATGAGGGAGACATGCAGATACAAGTAAGATGCATGCAAATATTCATTCTATAAATATTCTAATAATTTCTAATACCTTATATGATATCATACATAATACATTTGAAGTTCTAGCTTTAACACATGAATTTGGAAAATAAGTCAGATAGACCTTAAAATTTTTGTATACTCAGTCCACTACTTTGACACTGATAATTTTTGTGTATTGCCATCAAGTAGAAATACACAACCTGTTACTCCAGGAAGTAATTATTGAATTTCTATTATGTAAATAGTGTCTGATGAGGGTAAGCGAAGGTGTTTCTTATTCAGTATTATTGAAAGTAACAGCATAAATAAAATAGGTAAATCTAAAAATCCCTGGTACTCCAATGAAAAGTTTGATATATAATGGTTCAAATTGTAAAAATTATATTTGAGTGTGAATATTGTGATTTCTAACTTACCACTTTAAAAAGAAAGATTTGTCTGTATCAAACAAGTGGTATTTTCTCCTGTGTTACTTATTGGAACTAGAAGGACTCCGTTGATATTTGGACTAGAAGTCATATGTGTTACACTCTGGCAGAAAACTTGTCTTCATTTGAGCTGTGTCTTGAGACTTTGTGTGAGATAGGGATTAAAAGCAGTGTACTGAGGACTGTGATGGAGGGAATCATAAATCAGCCTAATGTTTGAGCTGTGGCTTGGGTATTACTTCTTTTAGCCATATCTACAGTGAAAATCAGGAATAAACAAGAAAGTGTGAAAAGTTTGCTGTTTCATCACAAAGAAGCACGTGCATAGTTAATGCAAAAGAAAGTGTAACTGCTGAGAAGATCGGCCTTAAAGTAGAGCCAAAAACTTTGCAAAGGGACTATAAGCAAGATGACTTGAACACTTGAACATGCAGGAATCAGCAAGATCCCAACTTTCCTTCAGGCTTAAGAGTGAACAATTGGAAACTTTTCATTTAAGAGGAGGCCCTGGAATGCCTGCTCAAGCAGTACTGCCTACAGAACCGGTCACCATAATGAGCCATTCAAGCCCTCCAAAACTGCAGTAGCTATGAACGTTGCTTGATCTGGCAGGAGACTTAGTATCAGCCCAGTGGTGATGGTTTGCTAGACATGAAAAATGAAAAATTTATTGGGCCATGGAAGCTCCCACTAAGGTTTCAGAAGAAAGCTTTGGAGGCCATGCATGCTGCTCCTCAAAGAGCCGCAAATAGAATTATTAGAGTGAATTTGAAATTGTAGCTCAGGACACAGTGAAACCAAAACCAAAACTTGATAAATTTAGAGGGTCCAGAAATGTGAAATATCTGCTGAAGAATGGCACCAGCAGCAAGCAGAGTCGCCCCAAGAAAGAGGCCATGAACACCAAAACTGGCAAGGACATAGGAGCATGGGGGCCCAACCTTTCTGAGCTCACGTCTAAGCATAACATGACTCAGGTGCTAAATATGGAGTTACAAGATTTGATTTTGGTCTTGCTGTCATCGTATTTGTTTCTATTCCTCTATTTCTATCTTTTGGAATGAGAATATTTACCCCGTGTCACTGTACATTGGTGATGTTTAACTTTCTCTTTGATTTTTACAAGCCTCACAACTAAGAGCGTACTGTGATGCTCAGAAGAGACATTAGACTTAGATATTTTAATAACACAGAAACTGTTCAGAATTAAACAACTCTTACAGATGAATTATATGCATTTTGCATAATGTGATAGACATCAATGTTTTGGGGGTCAGGAGCAGAATGGTATAAATCTAAAATGATCCCAAGTGTTTCATGTGTTCAGAAGTTTATGGAAGCATTAAACCCTTCAAAGGATTCCTGTGTTGGTGAGTTTAGTAGTAGTTTAGTAGGAAGTGAGAACTCACTGAATGTGGGTCAGTGGGGCCGTGACATGACCAGGTGTGTTTTTTTTTCCCTCAATTTCTCTTCACGCTGTTTTTCCTGTCTAGCAAAACTAAACAGCTGTCCTCTGCCGTTCCCATTTACTCTGATGTTTCCTCATTGGAGCTAACTTATCATGGACAGAAACCATGTGCCAAGCCATGTGCCTGATCACCTTTAAATTGTGTCATATATTTTGTCCAAGAAATGGGAAAGTAACTACAACATGCATTCATCAAGGTCTAGTAATGACACTTTTTCCCAGAGGCCATTGAAACTTTTTAATTATGTATTCATTTTTAAGTTTATGCACAGGCAGCAGATCATGCATTTTGTTGCTTCCTTATCTTCTTGTGGTAAAGCCATGTGACATTTTATAAAAATAGAAAAATAGAAAACAGAGACAATAGTCAACAATGAAAAGTATGGTAAAGAAACAACACATGAAGTTCTTAGAAATAAAATGAGTCAAGTGTAAACAGTTAGAAAAGCAATAGTTACCACAAGAGTGTACAGTTTGCCTTCCTTTGGGAAGCTTTGCAGCTAGATGATCTTATGGTGATATTATTTACATAAAAAGAAAATTCACTGTGATTTAAAAAGAATGAAGTCACAGAAAACATGATGCAAAAATGTTAACATTAAGAGAATTTTTGTGTATATTTTATAAAGTTAAAAGGCCAAAAAGTAAAGTCTTGCAAACCGATTGTCTTGGTTACTTTTCTCTGGTTGCTGAGACAAAATACCCAACACTCAAAATGAACGAAGGAAAGGTTTATTTAGCTTACGGTTTGTGGAGGTTTCAGTCCATATTTGGCTGGTTCTGAGGCAGAGTAGCACATGGCAGAGGGCAAACGTTCATGGCAGTAAACAACCAGTAAATGTGTGGAATTGCAGGCAAGCAACCTCTTTCTCTCCTTTACCTTGTAAACAGTCTGCCCCCACCCAGGGGGCATGTAGCTCTCACACAGTCTTTATGCCCTCCTCTTCCACAGGCTCAGGATGTATACAAAGTAAGCACCCTGGCTTCCTGCTGAATCACTCAGTTAAACCTCCAGACTCCCCAAGTTGACACAATGTATCAACCATAACACTGATTCATACTTTAGAAAGAATAAACTAGCATGTGAATACATGTAAAAGATGTTCACAGTTAAGGTCAGTTATACTGAAAAAAGCAGGCAAAAAATGCTTACCTACCTTTAAAAGTTTCAGTAAAATTGATTATTCTCTCTGTTTTGGATATTTCATATATATTTGTTTTATTATATATATATATATATATATTCACAAAAATATATACAACATATATATAACAAATATATATAACATATGTAACTATAACTATGTATATATTTGTTTAATATTTGACCCAGCACTTCTAAAACCTTCAAAATTTCCTAACAGGAGTACTCCTGTTAGTCATAAGAAGCCTTTTTCCTCACATCTGAATTAATATTAGTGAGGGACGGTGGGGCTCTTAGAGAACTTCAAGTTGAGGCTGATAAGGAGAAATAAGGGGCAAGGACTGACACAGGCAGAGGCATCCACCAGCTTCCCCGGACAAAGGAAGGAACTGCAGCTTGAGCTCTGTAATGTGTTGTACCACAATATTTGCATTTACGAGAGTTGTTGAACCCATCAAAGTGTTGGGAAGGTAACATGCCTAGACATAACATAGAAACTTTCCTTTTCCCTTTCCCTGTCTTATATTCCTTTTCTACTAAGTTGCTTTTGAGTTATAGGCACCATAATAAATAGTAAACATAAATAAAATATTCCTTTTTCTGTGAGCCATTCCCAAAATTATTCTATCTGAGTAGGGGACTGTGGGAGCCTCTGGACTCAGAGCTAGACAATAATAATTGTGGCTTTCATGGAACTTGTCACAGCATTCTGAACTGGGGGTTCTTATAGGACTGCTCCCTTAACCTATGTGGTTTGTACTACCTCTTAGTAGTTGGTGTCAAATGAACTAAATTGTTGTACACCCACATGGCACTGCAGACTTGGAGGACTAGTGCGGGAAAATAATTTGAAGAAGCAGTACAAAGAAGAATGATAACTTGGTATTATTATTTGTTTGGCTTTCTTTGTAATTCCACTATACATTTATAACGGACACAATGTGGGAATGCACTGATCATCATACAATTTCGCATTGATTATTAAAATTGCTTTTCATGATTTCAGTTTAAGTAGATGTTTTTATCCAGGCAAATTGTGGAAAGTGAGGGATAATTGTCTAAAGGTTGCTTAGGTTGTTTATCTGTTTGCTTTGCCTTTTTATAGTAAGGCACCTCATTCTGACTGTGATTTAGATAAAAATAGAAAACCCAAAACATTGCACTATTATAAAAGTAGAAGCATCCCTTTATTTTTTAGCATTTTATTATCCCAACTATAATTAGGAAAGAAAGAGAAAGAAAAATTACTTCTATTTTATAAGGAGAATTAAAATTCCTGAAACTCGGACTTCATTTTTATTTTGAGTTGACCTTTTTGAACTTTTGGCAACTCTTCACTACTAAAAGAGTTTAATAAGCGGAAGAATAATACAAAATGTTCTTTCTAAAACTATGCTAATTACCAAGAAAAACTTTTTCATGTAATCAGTGGAATATTCCCGAGGCTTGGTTGCTATATTGTGTTAAAACAGTGATATCTAGTCAAATTATCTCACAGAATTTTAGCCAAATTTATTGTTATCAACACAAAACCTGAGATATCTTTGTTGGTGGGAGGTTCAGGGAATTGCATAAAAACTGCTGTTGTCTCTAGATGAGATTTGAGAATGTCATTTAAAGAGGAGACAGAGACCTCGACCCTTATTCCTATCACTGAGGTGGGTTCACCAACTTGTCATAGTAAATCATTTCAGAACCTATCAATGTAGGGCATAGCCACACTTATCAGAAAGATCCAGAAAGGTAGAAAAATAGGAAGAGACCAGCTTGAACAGCTGAAGGAGGCACTGCTCTGATGAACAGGATCAGGCTGGCCTCTTTAGAGATTCATGTCCCACCTTTATGGATCGGCTGTCCTTGGCCAGGGTCCAGTAGATCATTTTCTCAGTTTTGCTTTTGAATATGGCTCTAGAAATCCTTATCACTTGTGGATGGTCCTGGGTCTCTGTGAGATCATTGTTTGTCTTGGGCAGTCTCAGACTTGTTGAGGCTCAATTAGAATCCAATTTTGGACAGATTCAGCACATCCAGGCAGCCAAGACAGCACAACTAGAGAAAATCAGTATATAGAGTTTTCAGAACTGCTTCAGAATGTAAGAAAAATTGATATAGGAGAAAGAAACTCCCAAAGTGAAGTGTATCTGGGAGAAGTTAGTGTTCTCTAAAATCAAAGAATGAATTTTAGGCACAACAAGGTTAAGAGCAAAATATATTCATTGAGGGAAAGAAAGCTTCTGTCCAAGAGAGGGACAGAAGGGTGCCCAGGTGGTTTTCCAAGGAGCCTGCCTTTCCTAGGGTTTTTTTATAGAGCAAATCCATGATGTGAGGCAGGTCCAAGGTGCGAAACATGGGAACTTCCAAGGTGAGCATGATGGAAATCCAGATCTATAGTCAACCAGTAAGACCACAAGCATAATTTCTCAGGTAAAATTGATTATATCAGGAGTCACATAGTAAGAGGCTATGAACAGAGAACAAGGGCTTTTCATGTAGGGGCTGAGTTAGTGACTCTTCCTGGCTCTCTGAAGGTGACAGAGACCTATTCAGAATATCACTTCCTTATGTTTCTCCTTAGGAATCATGTGGGTGCATTTGTTTTATCTTTTATCTTGAGGTGTGGCCCACAGCTCAAGGTGTCCATCTCCCCCAGAGTTACAAGGTATCTTGTTTTCCATGCTGACTTCTCTGAGGGCCTGGCCCTGTCTGACTGCCTATGATATTTCTCTCCAACTCAGTTGGCTACAACAGATGATGCAACAGGTGCATATGAAGTAAGGAGAAGTATTCTGAGGGAGGGTAATGTTGATGTGTCTTTCACCGTAATTTGTTTTAAATTTAAACATTCATTGGCTGTTTCAATCTTATTTCATACGTTATTCAAATAAGACACAAGAAAGAAACTGTAGAAAAATAAAACATAGTTTTAGGAAACAATTGGAGGAGTTTCCTGGGTCTTCCGTGTAGAGTGTATTGTCACCTCTCCATCTCCAGGAGTGCTGCTTTACGTATATCTTGTCTCTGTGTGTTCATAGAAGGTTCATATTTGCAAGTGGTATGAAGTCCCTCTGAGTGCTCATAGTAGTAGTTTAGAGTGGGTCCTGAAGCCCGTGGTCTCAGCCCGTGGTAGTCTGAAACACATGCTGGGCAGGAGGGCCGTTAAGACTCAAGGTGTTCACAGAGGGGGCTCAGGATGGGACCTGGATCCCGGTAATTTAGCTCGTGCTTCCTGCTTGGTGTTGGAGTGAGAAGGGCGCAGGGCCATCTGTTCCCCCTCCATCTGCACCTCACTCTTGCTGTTGTGTTCCAGTTCCCGTTTGTTCATTGGCTGGATCCCCAGGAATTGCCGTGGCCCAAGGGTCATTGCCGCTACTTTCTGCAGCTCTCTGCTGGTAGTTGCTCTCACAGGGGAGAGTAGCGGGCCACAGCCTCAGGGCAGGTGCGGAGCTGGGTGTGGCGGGCTAAGTAGTGGTTGTCTCCGCCTTGCCCCAAGGTGCTCATTAGAGCGGGCTGCTGCGGGGTGGGCACGCTGTTTAAGCGGCTGTTGTGCCTTTTCATCATCAAGCTGGGTTCCACAGCACCTCCCAACTGCTGCTGCTTCCTTTCCAGGTTGCGCTTTCTCTGCTCCGGTATAGAATTTTCTAAATGTGATAAAGAAAAAACTTACTGAGAAGAAGTAAAGGGGTATCAAAAATATATATATACAAGGAAAATCAAACCTAAGTTACAAGCACAGACTTCCAAGCACTGAAAGTATACCTTGCAAATGAAGGAGAAATAAAGGCATTTATAGATGAAGCATCTGAGAGTAATTTTTATCAACTGCCTGAAGGTTGGCTTGATAGTTAACACTCACCTATATGATTATCCATCTTACATCCATCTTATTTTGACATGTAGCTTAAATATACATCTACTTCCCAGAAAGTTCCACCCATTTTTTAGATAAAAATATTGAGCACAAAGAAATGTATGACAACCTTAAATACTCAGCCAAATGTGAGTACTTTGATTTACTTAACACTTATTCAAGGGATGCTAATGGGAGTACATTAAATTTTCTGTATGAGGTTCGGTCTTGATCCCTCAGACTCTCTCTTGAAATTTGATACACTATTTACACAACAAACTGTTCTGAGGAAATTTCTATTAATTCTCGATAATTTTTTCCTTGTCTTTTTTGAGGCAGGGTTTACTATGCAGGTCAAGCTGGCTTTCAGTTCACTTGGCAGCCCAAGTTGGCCTTGAACTCACAGCAGCTCTCTTGCCTCAGTCTCCAGAGTACTGGGATTACAGGTACATGCCACCATGACGAACCCACTTAGTTTTGAATAGTCAGCTTTATTTGGCCTATAAAGTTTTCACTTGATCCTCACCAAATGTAGTTTATATCTTCGATGAAACCACACTAGCTAAAAAATAATTTTTCTTGCCTTATTTTTTTCAAAGTAAAACTTCTGTTTATTGCCATAATCTAGAGTAAAATGATATGTTATGATCAAGTTATTAAAATAGTCACAATTGCTCATCTTAGTGATATGACATGTATATATGCTGTTTAGAGGTAAAAGTACAATTTGAGTAAAAAGGAATTCCTTACACATATCACCTCTTATCCTTTTTTAGAAACATATAATGCATTATCAAACAAGTTAGAGGAAGAAACTTACTAATGAATGATAGATCAAACAACATGTGATCTTCTAAGTAATATTAAAGTTAACTCTGAAATAGCAAGATTTTCAAGTTATGTGCCATAAAACTGATGGTTGAAGAAAATGAAATACAGTTTTGGAATTAGGAAATTCTGGTTCTTAGAAGTAATTTGTAGTAGTCGTTAGTGATTTGAGGTTTATACTTGAAATGTTGATACGAAAATTTTATTAAGCTTAATATTAGTCACCTGGTTGCTAGAAAATATTCTTCATTCCACTTAAAGCTTTTTCTGAAAAACTAAAACTGTTAAATTTTCCTTGGTGCAAAACTCTGTTTTGTTTTATTTTGTTAATATTGGTATTCATATCAATGGAGGAGAAGCAGGTTTTTCATTGCTACATAAATCCAAGTAATTGAGAGTATGACTGCTACTTTGTATATTTCCAAATAATCATATTAATCTGTTTAAGTTTTCAAGCAATGCAGTTTTACTTTGAAATGGAGGGGTTTTGGCATGAATATTTAAATCTGTTTTGTTTTAATTATTGCCTCTTATGACAGCATATTTATGTATAAACACATTGCAAGATAAGATGCTTCTATACAACATTCCATATTATTGCTTCTCAATAATAGTCCATGCATTCCATATGATGTATTGTGATTTCATTCATTTTATATGATCGCTTTTTTAACTAACAAAATAATGCTTTGTTTTCTTCATTCTACAGTATCAAATATAAGCAGGAGGATCAAGCAACTTTCTAAAGGGAAAAAAGGGGTCAATGTCACCAACTAGATTATAGCTAAGTATGCTTTGATTACCAGGTCTGCTTTAAGATGATTAAAAATGCTTCTTTCCATCTGACTTCAAAAGTCAGAAGCTGGAGTTTTTAACTAAAATATTTTTAAAAACCTGATGTTTTTCTTATTAAGAAACACTGATTTCTTAAATATTCACTGAATCAGATGGTAATCTTAAAGGATGCTTTTTGGTTGTTATCTTTCCAGACAACTTGCATCTCTAATTCCATTTTCTCCTGTTTCGGCTTACTTACTCTATCAAGAAAACTTTCCTTTATCTCTAAGACACAGTATGAATTCCAGGACTCTAGGCCTCTTCATCCAAGCTACTCACAGCACTCACCTGTGCATTTACCATGTTTCTCCCATTTAATAATCACAGTGGACTTTTCAAAATTACAAAACCACCTGGGATGTTTCACTTTGCGACACTCCAGTATTCCTTATCCCAACTGAATATATTTACTTTCGGTTTTTCACTCGTTTCTTCCTTAAATTGTGCCTCTTCTTCCTCTTTGCTAATGGTTTTATATTGATGCAGTGCCCCTTGAAAAGCTTCTGTGTGGAGCCTTTTCACAACCAT
The DNA here is from genome assembly GCA_004027595.1 of Dinomys branickii. NCBI lineage: Eukaryota > Metazoa > Chordata > Mammalia > Rodentia > Dinomyidae > Dinomys > Dinomys branickii. The sequence continues at coordinate 33,069 of PVLD010015058.1, forward strand.
TTACCACTATTACCATGCCCGTTCACTGCAGCGGCATGTCCCCATGCCATTTTCCTCACCTCTTTGGGACTATCTGACGTCACTGGAAAGGGTATACTTGGTACCTGCCCCCTCCGCTCATACAGCAAAGATGAAAGTGAGGAATCGCACGTGTTTTCCCTATTCCCACCTGACTCCATGGACTACAACAGTGTCTGAAGACCTAAAATATCTAACATGTGACGCTAATAAACCAGTAATAAACAGAATATTTGAATGCATGTTGTGGAGTCATATAAATCAAAACAAACACAAAACAAAGGTTAATAAAAATGAGTTGATATACTTCCAAGTAGCGATAAAAGCTGACAAAACATGCTTAGAGTGGAAGAGCCTGGAGTGATAGTTATCGAAACACAGTGCTGCATATGTAATACAACAACAGAGAAGTTACAGTTCAGAATTTATAAAGGAATAAAGCTTAAAGGTTTACAAAATTATTTGCCTCATAGTTATAAATTCATTATATTATAAACGGTTTTATTTACAAAGAGATGCTTGTGTGAACTTTTTACACAACAATACATCAGGGTCTGTATATATTTTGTCCCTTTACGTATTTCTCTGTCAAAAGAGTTCGCATTTATTTATTTATTTATTTTCATTTTATTTATTTATTTATTTATTTATTTTAAAGAAAAGAGAATGGAGACATATGAACCAGAATAAGCCATAAACAATATTGAAAATATAAAATTATACAGAACATAGTAGGAAATTAGCACTGGATGCTGTATTACATAATGTTATCTTCACATTAGTTAACACATAAACATTAAAGGAAATACCAAATTATAGAGAAGACAGTAGGGTATCAGCACTAGATGCTGTATAATATAAAGTTATCTTCACTTCTGTTAATACAAAAACGACTGAGGAAATACAAATTATAGAGAACATAGAAGGGAATTAGCTCTGGATGCTGTCCTACATAATGTTACCTTCACGTTACTCAGTTACACAGATGATGGCCCATTTGATCATTCAATTTTCTCCTCCCTCATCTCCGTTGCCCTACAACTCAATCAGTCCTCTTCCCTGTGATAATAACTGTATTCCTGGGTTTATCTATACCCCTGGACTCTCGCCTTGGGAAGAGATATAGCTGCCTCAGACTATACTATAGCATACATGGGTGTATACAAACTGCCATGGTTGGAGGTGGAAGAGCACCTATGCTCACATCGGACCACCTGGCTCTGCCCCATTGCCGTGCCATTGGTGGGGGGCGGGTCCAGTCTGTGGGGTGCCCTCAGCGGGGCCCACAGCAGAGCAGCTGCGGGGCCCTCAGCGGAGCAGCCGCAGGGCCCACAGTGTAACAGCCGTGGAGCACCTGCCCCTGCCGGGGTGCCCTCGGTGACCCGTTTGGCTCTGTCCCATTGCCTCGATGCCAGAGGCCCTTTCTTCTCCTCCTCCCTCCTCCTGATCTCCAGTATTACCGTTCCCCACCCCTTGCAGCTGGGCATTGGACGAACTTATGATGCTTGGTATAAGGGCTTGAAATCTCCCCTGCCCCTTTTCACTGTGTTAGTTCAGGTATGAACTGAGTTTAAAGATTAGTTCTAGAATAGAGTTGAAAGATTTTCTCAGGTCTGCTGTATAGAGTATGTTGTTGTTTTTCAGACTCTCAGTCTGCTGCTTTTCATCTTATTTGTTGCTATGAGTTCATGCAAGGTTCACTTGTGCAAGCTGTAAGGAGACCCTCCTGGTGCTCACATTAATAGTTTGGGGTGAGTCCTGAAGACTGTGGATTCATCCCATTGTTGCCAGGAACAGGCGGTGCTTGCTCAAGCTGCCGAGACTCAAGGTGCTCCCAGAGAGTTCAGGGTGGGAGCTGAGTCCCGGCAACCCAGCTCATGCTTCCTGCCTGATGTTGGAGTGAGAAGGGCATGGAGCCACGCAATCCACCTCCATCTGCATCTCCCTCCCGTTGCGGTGCTGGAGCCCCCATCCACTCCTCGGCCAGATCCCTGGGAGCCGCCATGGCTCACCACTGGGTAGCCGATCACCCAGCAGAGGCAGGGGGCCACCGCCTTGAGGCAGGTGCAGAGCCTGGCATGGTGGGCTGTGTACTAGTTGCACTGACTCTCCCCAGGAGCTTATTAGGAAGGTTGCTGCAGGCTGGGGACTCTGCCCCAGTGGCTGTCACAACCTCTCATTCTCACGCTGGGTTCGACAACTGCTCCCAACCGCCACTGCCTCCTTTCCTGGCTGCACCCTCCTCTCTCCAGCCCTGGACCAGCTCTCAGAACTCCGCTCTCCCCTGGATGAGTCGGGAGGCTTCCATGAGCGTGGGCCTCCAAAGCTGAAGCTGCAAATGCTGGAATGAGGCTGCGGGCCGTTGGTGTGCTTGGAGCGGTGACTTCCTCCCTCTCCTCTCCCTCTGACTGCGCCATGGTGGATCTCCGATCCTTTCCTCCAGCAGAGGTTTTGCTTAGTCTCTCCAAGGGCTTCAATTCCCATTTCAG